>SJYA01003311.1:471058-482492 GCA_006410615.1 Neotragus moschatus | reverse complement strand
TTGATCAGTGCTGTTAAATACAGATATATAGTATGACTCACATGTGTAACTTTTAAAAAGTGAAATTAATTTTAATACTATATTTTGTATAACCCAGTATATCCAAAGGAATTAACATTTCAGTGGTAAACATTATAAAATTTATTGATGAGATATTTGACCAGCTCTCTGTACTGAGTTTTCAAAATTCATTATCTGTTTTACACTTCTAGCATATCTCCATTTGGATTCTAAATTTTCTTCAGAAATACTTGATCTGTATTTAAATATCCTAAAGTTTACAATTGAAAATGGAGAACCACATACCCAAGTTGTTCCAAATATACTTAGTTTCGTAGTAACTGAATTGTCAGTTTTTAAATTTAAATTATCTAACATTCAGTAAAATAAAAATTTTAGTTCCTTAGTCACGCTAGCTACATTTTTCATGCTCAGTAGTGATGTGTGGCTTATGCCAGTATATTGGACAGCTCAAATCTAGAGGTTTGATTAGATTCAAGTTTTGGGGTTTATTTGGTCAAGACTGCTTCAAATGAGGTTGTTACTTCCATCAAGAGGTTTATAACATCTGGTCAGTGGCTCTTTTTGTGTAGCTTGCAGCCATGATGATTATTGCCTAGACCCTTTATATAATTTGTCAAGGGTTGCAAAATGGTCATCTTATTCTGTCATTTCTTTATTAGCTAGAACACTGTAAAGAGATTTTCTCTCATCAATTATTTGGTAACCCTGGGGTATTTTGTATAGGAAGGGCAGGATATATGTGCTGGATTCTTTCTCTTTAACAGTTTATAATGAGTTGGTTCTTTGGCATTCTCAAGATATGGCCACCGAGGTGTTTTCATGTTGTTATGAACTTTTGGATTTAAACATTTGACGTGTTGTACTCATGATTATTATCCTTCTTGTTCCATGAAGTAGTTGGCATCTTTGGCCTGTGGGGACTCATTCAAATTGGCTTCTGAATAATTTTGACACAACTCTTGTACTCTTTGATACATTCCTTGATTTCTGATGTGTCCATCCAGATTCCAGATACGAAATTAGCCATTTCTCTGAAAAGCTCACAACTTCTCAGTTGTGTCCAACTCTTTGCGACCCAATGGACTGCAGCACACCAGGCCTCCCTGTCCATGGCCTACTCCCGGAGTTTACTCAAACTCATGTTCGTTGAGTCAGTGATGCCATCCAACCGTCACATCCTCTGTCGTCCCATTTCCTCCCGCCTTCAATCTTTCCCAGCATCAGGGTCTTTGCCAGTGAGTCAGTTCTTCCCATCAGGTGGCCACAGTACTGGAGTTTCAGATTCAACATCAGTCCTTCCAATGAATATTCAGGACTCATTTCCTTTAGGATGGACTGGTTGAATCTCCTTGCAGTCCCAAGGGACTCTGAAGTGTCTTCTCCAACACCGTAGTTCAAAAGCATCAATTCTTTGGCGCTCAGCTTTCTTCATAGTCCAACTCTCACATCCATACATGACTACTGGAAAGACCATAGCCTTGACGGACCTTTGTTGGCAAAGTAGTGTCTCTGCTTTTTAACATGCTATCTAGGACTTCCCTGGTGGCTCAGATGGTAGCGCATCTGTCTACAATGTGGGAGACCCGAGTTCAATCCCTGGATCGGGAAGATCCCCTAGAGAAGGAAATGGCAGCCCACTCCAGTACCCTTGCCTGGAAAATCCCATGGACAGAGGAGCCTGGTGGGCTACAGTCCATGGGGTCACAAAGAGTCGGACACGACTGAGCGACTCTACTTTCTTTCTCCGTTATTCATAACTTTCCTTTAGGGAGCAAGCATCTTTTAATTTCATGGCTGCAGTCACCATTTGCAGTGATTTTGGAGCCCAGAAAAATAAAAGTCAGGCACTGTTTCCACTGTTTTTCCATCTATTTGCCATGAAGTGATGGGACTGGTTGCTATGATCTGTTCCTCCTAACCTTGTATTTCCTATAATTTGGAAGTTTGAACTGTTTTAGAGGCTTGATACGTTTGTGTTAAGTAATTTTTTGGCAAGAACATTTCACTGCATACCATCCCCCAGCCCCATCCCTGCCCCTGGCTGTGCTGAGTGATTTGTAGAATCTTAGTTCCCTGACCAGGGATGGAACCTGGGTCACGCCAGTGAAAGTGCTGAGTCGTAATCACTAGACCACCAGGAAATTCCCTACTGTGTACTTTATATTGCAGGAGGCACGTGTCAGTGTCCTACTATGCATGATGCTAAGTTTGAGCCTCAGTTAAGGTATCTATTGCCAGATTTCTCAATACTAAGCATACACTTTTACCATTGTAAGTAATAAGGAATCTTTAGGGTGACTTTTTGGCATCTTGTGAATATCTTGTTCCCCTAATATTTCTTTTTTAACCCAGTGGCTTTCACATTTTGATTCAACTTAATTTTGTTTTATAATTATGTAAATTCTTCATTTGATTCTAAAACAAGAAGTATAATACAAAATATGTAAAGAGAAGTTTGGTCTCTTTTCTTGCCTAACGTCACCTCCCTCTATGTGTGACCATTTCAGTTTTTGGATTATCATTTTGTTGTTGTATGTTTAAAATACAAACATACTTATATGCAAATATATTTACATTTTCTCTCTTAGATAAAAGATAGCATTCTGTTGTGTACCTTTCATATTTTATTTCTACTGAATCCATGAATCACTCCATAGCAATATATATAGAGAGGGATATTCAAAAAGGCTTTTCTTCAAAAATATATGTGTGTATGTGTGTGTGTTCCCATATCCATCCTTCCTGTGCTTGCTTGAAGTCATTCAGTGGTACCTCACCTACGATAAAGCCCAAATTTCTTACAAGGCATAAAAGACACTTTTATCATTGGGCTTCTTCATGTGCCTCCAGCCTTGCCTCTGTCTAGTGTACGTGCATGCGTGCGTGCGCGTGCACACACACACACACACACAACAGTTGCTACTGTTGCCATGTTGAATTGCCCTTTATTTGGCACTTTTTTTTTTTCTCCCTGCACTGCTTGGTTTGCAGAATCTTAATTCCCTGATCAGGTATTGAAACCAGGCTCCAGCAATGAAAACACTAACCACTGGACCACCAGGGAATTCCTGTTTGGCTTTTGAAGTTCATTAAAGTTGGTTACTCTTGAATTGCTTTGATTTCCTTGAACGAACCATGGATAAACCCTGGTTTTGCATGTGATATCTGCATAGAAGACTATTCTTTCTCTCCATTCTCACCATTCATCCTATAGGCCTGAGCTTAAAAATATTCCTGAAAGCCTTCCCTAGCCTGTATCTGAGTAAGTGTACTTGTATGCTGACCCATCACTGTCTGTTTGTCATTGTTTGGGTATTCACTATATGAGATTGTTTACTTATATACATTCCTCTGTTACTCCATGAGTTCTATGAGTACAGGAGCCCGGGCTCATGAGATAAGAGGGGCCAGTGCCTGGTGTTGGAAGGCGATTTAGTAATATTTATTGACTAAAAGTGACAGAAAGGCACAAGCCCAGATAACGCATTGCATAATCCATAAGACTTAAAACCAAGTTCAAGTGGAATTTGCTCAGGTGTAGTGATCTGAGCAGAAAATATGCATTGTTTTATTCATTGTACAGCTGTAAATGGAGTCCAGATGAGCCTGTGTGGGAGCCTGTAGGTCACCCTGAGATGGTGCTCACTCATGACCTTGGCTGAGAGCCAGAGAGGGGCACCATCAGCCGAGAGATGGAGAAGCTGGCAGGGCCTGGGGGGAGGGCTTTATTACTGTTGTTCAGATGCTCAGTTGTGTCCGACTCCTTTGTGTCCCCATGGATTGCAGCACGCCAGGCTTCCTTGTCCTTCACCATCTCCCGGAGCTTGTTCAAACTCATATCCAATGAGTCAGTGATGCCATCTTGTCCTCTGTCATCCCCTTCTCCTCCTGCCTTCTGTTTTTCCCAGCATCAGGATTTTTTCCAATAAGTCAGCTCTTCCCATCAGGTGGCCAAAGTATGGGAGCCTCAGCTTCAGCATCAGTCTTTCCAGTGAATGTTCAGAGTTGATTTTCTGGTTTGATCTCCTGCAGTCCAAAGGGGAAGGGCTACAGATGAGAAAAGTAACGTGAGCCTGTAATTTCTAGGGACAGTAGGAAATGGTTACTTTGGTCAGGATATGATGAGAGGAGCAGGGTTGGGAAAAAGAACCTGCCTTCTGCGTGGGAGCAGGCCCGTGCTGGATCAGGTATCTCTGTAGGGGCCTGGCCCTTCTTAATGCTGCTGGGCCTGGGCTTTGCAGGATGCCCAGGCTGAGGAGGAGATCAAGCAGGAGATGAACACGCTGCAGCAGAAGCTGAATGAGCAGCAGAGTGTGCTCCAGCGTATTGCTGCCCCCAACATGAAGGCCATGGAGAAGCTGGAAAGTGTCCGAGACAAGTTCCAAGAGACCTCAGATGGTAAGAGTTTCTTCTTTTACTCAGACCTAAGATGAAGGCAGGAGTCTGGAGGTATGGCAGGGGCCTATTGTATATACCAACAGCTCCTATTTTTACATGATTTCTTACTCAAAATTCCCAAGAGCCCTAAGTAGTAGGGAATTATCACATCTGCTTTAGAGTAGAGAACTGCTGAGGTTTAGAGAATGAATGACCTGCCTAAGGTCACATAGCATGTGACCAGCCCACTGGACACAGGTGATTGTGGAATTGTCTTCCTGGGCTCCTCCCCAGGCATTCCTCTCCCTGTGGGATGTCCCTGCTCTGTGTATTGTCACTTGTTTTTGCCAGACCATGGATCTCAGCCTTGGCAGAGCCTGGGTACTGAAGGGTCGCCTGTCTTTCCCTTGTGGTAGAATTTGAGGCAGCCCGAAAGCGAGCCAAGAAGGCCAAGCAGGCATTTGAACAGATCAAGAAGGAACGCTTTGACCGCTTCAATGCCTGTTTTGAATCGGTGGCCACCAACATTGATGAAATCTACAAGGCCCTGTCCCGTAACAGCAGTGCTCAGGTAGGCTGGAGCCCCTTGCCCAAATGACCCCTGCCCATCCTCAGTTGACCTTTCCTCTAGGCTTCCTGTCCTCATTCCCATCTAGACCTGACCCATCTCCTTTCCCCCTAGGCGTTCCTGGGCCCTGAGAACCCTGAGGAGCCCTACTTGGATGGCATAAACTACAACTGTGTGGCTCCTGGCAAACGCTTCCGACCCATGGACAACTTGTCAGGGGGGGAGAAAACAGTTGCAGCTCTGGCCCTGCTCTTTGCCATCCACAGGTAAGGCTGTGCCCCCTGCAGGGCAGTTGGTGGAGACTGCTGAGGCCACCGGATGCTCTGGGATCCAAGGATATGCGTAGATCTGCAGAGGTGAAGATGATCTGGTGGACTCTGGAGTGCATCTATTTCCCTACCTGCTGCAGCATATCTGTCCTTGGTTTCCTGGATCTTCCCAATCCACCCTCATCCATTTAGCCTGCCCTCCCCTGCATGTATTCAGTCCCACCTCCAAGCTTTTGCTCACATGGTTGCTGGCTCATAAGCCCTTTCTTTTCATGCAAATCTAGCTTGGCCGTCACCTACCACCCCTTCACATTGCATTCTCCTCCTGTTCCTCTAGGAAGCCTGCTTCAACCACTGTGGCATACCCTGACCTCCCCTTCCTAAATGCCAACAGTCCTTGAATCTGACTCCCCCCTACAACTTAGTGCTTGATTGTACAGCGTCAGTCAGTGAGCATTTCTTGATGGCTGCTCTTTACCAGACCCTGTTGGGGGATTAGGGACACAGATGAGTCAGACATGGTTTCAGTGGAAGCCAGATGTGTAAACAGTGAGCTAAATGTTATTACTGGGTGAGCGTGTGTGCTGTTGGACGCACAGAGGAGAGCCACCAACCCAGTCTGGGAGGGTGTGGGTGGCCAAGAAAGGCTTTCAAGGGCAGGTGACACTTGAGCAGGAAATGTAAAGGATAAGTATAAGTTAGCCAGGGAGACCAGTAGGCATTCCAAGGCAGAGGGTACAACATGCGCAGAGACAGGGAGACATGGTGTGAGTGGGTAGATGGGGTTCAACCTCCAGGTAGCTTGGTCAGTATGACCAGAGCCTAGGACAGCTTTATCTCCTCAACCAACCTGGACACTCCAGAGGGAACCATGTCTTTTGGTTCTGTGGGATCCTGGAGCACAGAGATGGATGCAAAGGAGAGTTTGGTTGGTGTACTGGCCTTTAGGGACTCAGGCAACATTCAGACCTGGGGTTTTTAGTCTCTGAAGAAACGGAAGGGGGTGCCAGCCTGTGTGATGGGCCCTAGGGCTGTCATGCCCTACCTCTGCTCCCATCAGTATCAGCTTACCTACCGGTTCCCTCCCAGCTACAAGCCAGCCCCTTTCTTCGTCCTGGATGAGATCGATGCTGCCCTGGATAACACCAACATTGGCAAGGTGGGTTCAAGGAAAGTGGGGCCCGGGAAAGAGGCCCCCAAGTCGGGGCTGGGTTTCAGGGAACAACTCCTGAGTGTGCCCTAGCCGTTCCTGCCGCCTGTTCTCTGTGCCCGGGAGGCTGGGCCGAGGGTCATCCACACTATACTAGTCAGTAGCCTCCTCTCAGCCTCTCTTCCCCCAACCCTCCACCCCCTACGGTACCCCACCCGCCTCTGGTTCTGACTATAAGCCAGGGAGTGTTAGGGCTTCAGCCCTACTAAATGTTTGGTGGCCCCTCCCACAGGTGGCAAATTACATCAAGGAGCAGTCGACTTGCAACTTCCAGGCCATCGTCATTTCTCTCAAGGAGGAGTTCTACACCAAGGCTGAGAGCCTCATTGGAGTCTACCCTGAGGTAGGGCGGGCCTGGCTCAGGAGCCAGCCCCCACTCCCTGCCTGACTCCCCAGGGCAGGAAGGGAAGGCTGCAGTGGAGGGGCATAGTGGGGTGGGGGAGCATAGGGACTCAGTTCATGAACAGCCTTTTTGGAGCCCTGTCCTGGAGGCTTACCAGCCCAGCTGGGCAGGGCCATTGGATTTGGGGACAGGTAGAAAGGCAGGGCAGAGACACCCAGACATAGAAAAGGACAAAAGTACAGAAATAGGCAGGTAGAGAAGGCACATGGGACTGAGCAAATCTTCTCACACCCAGAGAACCAGAGCCTGGGCTTTGGGCAGGTATGTAGGGAGGAGGGTTTGAAGCTCCCCAGTCCTAGGGCACTAGACCCCTCTTAATTCTCTCCTTACAATTTTATTTTTCTTTTTCTCCCTCCTCCTTCAGCAAGGGGACTGTGTGATCAGCAAAGTCCTGACCTTCGACCTCACCAAGTACCCAGATGCCAACCCCAACCCCAATGAGCAGTAGCAGTAGTTCTGCCCTCCTACCCAGTCTGGATCCTTAAGCTGCCCCTCTCCCAATCTCTGGATATTTGGTTCCCAACCTTCCCCTACTTCCTGTCCCTGTTTGGTATAATCATGGGATTTAGGCACTGCTGTCAAGCACGAAGAGGAACAGAGGTGATGTTAGTTCTGGAGCAAAAATTCCTGAGCTTCAGGGAGCATCCTGGCCTCTGGAAGGAGGTGCTGAGCTGAGCTGAACTGAGCTGAACAGGGCCATCTGTCCATCCCCCTTTCCACCCTTCCAGACCTTCTCCCATCATCCATAATCATGGGTCCTTTGGGCCCCCTTGCATTTTGCTTGTGTGTGGGTATGTATGTGTGAGTATATATGTCTGCATGTGCGCATGTGGGTGTGCTTGCAAACTAATAAAGATATTAGAGACCCATTTTAGAAGGAGCCTAGGCTGAATTTGATTCCAAGAGAACTTAGTATGACAGCACCCCGGAGCTGGGCAGAAGTATTCCGGACCTCATAGGATTCAGGCAGTTATGTGAAACTGCCCTCATTCATGTTTTCATTCATTTTGTGTGTTCATCAGACACATACGGAACACCTGTTTGTCAGACTCTATGCTAGGAATACAGAACTGAGTCAGACATGATCTCTACCCTCCTACTAGGAAGATGCTAGTTCATGTGTTCCCATGGTTAGCTGAATCAGGTATAGGTGCTTTGAATTTGAAAAGAGGACGATCACCTCCAGGCTTTCCGGAGGTCACTTTTGAGCTGGACCTTAAGTTGGTAGGATTTGGTTGGGTACTAGGAGCAGAGCCTGGGCTCTGGGGACAATTCTAGTCCCATTTTTTTTTATTACTTTATAGTTTGACGCTGGGCAAGTCATTTGACCTTTCTGTGCCTCAGTTTCCTCATTTATAAAATGGGGCTAACAGTATTTACCTACCTCATAGGATTTAATGATGACAAACTCCTCACTGAAGGCCTTATCCTTGCTTAGAGCCCAGTAGGTGCCAACACCTCAGAATACAAGTCTTCACATGCCTAACGCCTGAAGGCTTCTGATCCCACTTGTTAAGGACAGAAGGAGCCTCCAGATTTGGGAGATGGTGAATGCTCTGAATGCTCTGGTTATTGGAGAAGTTTCAGGGCATTGATGGGGTTTATCTGGTAAGTGGAGGGCCTAAGGAACCATGTAGCTTAAATCACATATGACTGAGTGCCTAGATCTCAACCTGGGTTGTGAGGAGGGTAGGGGAGAGGTAGCCTGGGCTACATCCTGGCTAAATGCATGCAGTGTTCCTTTTGGGAAATAACTGTTAGTTGCAGAGGCAGCTCAGTGTGCTGCCATGAGATCAGTCTTTGCTTCTTCACATATACCATCAGACCATCACCTTGTCCTGATCTGTATACTACGTTTTTGTTTTTTAAAAGTTTAATCAATTGTAATTACCCAAGTAATGAGTGGATTTTCTTTTTAAGAAATTAGATTGTTGTAAATAATAGTAGTCATTCAACTACCATTCTCCCATCCCATCTTAATTGCTATAATGTCTGTTGTACATCTGTCTTAACATTAAGACTTTTATATGTGAATTCATTGAATATATTATGTTTAATGCAGATGATATATTGACTCATTCTGCAGTTTTCTTTCTTTGCTTAGCTATGTTTTTGAGACTTATGCATGTTGCTAAATGTAGAAGTAGTTCATCCTTTGTAATTGTTAGGTAGATTGCCATTATGTGACTCTACCACATTTTATTTACCCATTTCTCATGTGATAGACTGTTCTATGTTTTTGCTTTTATAGGATGCTAAGCAGGAGCATTTGTGTGTGTGTGAAAACTTACCTAAGGTAGATTCCTAGAAATTGAATTGTGAAGTCATAGGCTATTTATACTTCTGTTTTTAATAGATACTTCCAAATTGCCCTCCTGTACTATTTATCCAGTATTTTTCTTGAGGTTGTCTTAGGTCTAATATTGTTACCTACTTTAGTTTCATTCTAAGTAGCGATAACTGTCAAACAATGGGTTTGATGTGCTAAGTATGTATTTTCTAATACATATTAAAAGGGACAACTATCAAGACAAAATAAATTTATCTGTGTTCAACCAAAGAAATCACATACCACTTGTGGTGTGTGTGCCATAATTTGGGAAATGCTGGCATATGTGGAAAAGCACAATTTGGGAATCACCCTGATTCAAATCCTAGCTGCAGAAACTTCAGCCCGTTAGTTCACCTCCCTGAGCCTCGGTTTCCTCACGAAGGAAAGGAGATAATATACACCTACCTTGCAGCCATGTAAGGAAGATGAAATATATCTGAAGCAATTTGGCTGACATCTAGGTCATCACAGGCTTTTAAAGGTAGTAATTGCTATTCTTCCCACTTTATAGATGAGGAGATTGAGGCCCAGGAAGGTGAAGTAACCCAGCTACCAGGTAGCAGTGAAGGTTTGAACCCAGGCCCTCCAGTTCAGTCTTGTGTTTTCTCCATTGTGAGGGTGGTTATCAACCTTGGCTGTTCACTGGAATCACCTGTGTAGCTCTTTCTTTTTCTTTTTTTCTGTCTGCACTGTGTGGCTTGCAGGATCTCAGTTCCCCAACCAGGGATTGAACCTGAGCCGTGGTATTGAAAGCCCAGAATCCTGACCATCAGGCCACCAGTGAACTCCCTCTTTTTCCTTTTTAAGAATCAAAGCAATATATACACCAGTTAGAAAATAAAATAATACAGAAGGGCTTATAATGAAAAGCAGCAGTTCCTTGCTGCACTCCCATGTCCAAAGGATGTGGAGCTCCTTGCTCTGGTCCCACGCCTGGAAATCTGATTCAGTAGGTGTGGATGATAATCTGGGTAATTGCCTCAGGCTAAGGCCCTGGCACATAGGAATAAAAGTGCTACAAAGGATTTAAATCCTGAGGCTCAGAGAGGTGAGATGACTTGTCTTGAGATCCCAGTGGTTCCGTTGCAGAGCCTAGACTTCAACTAGGATCTCCTCTGTTTGCCCAGTGCTTTCTCTTGTGTCACACTGCCTCCTATCATCACAAGGCAACACATGCTCAGTGCAGGCTGTGCCCAGAAGAGAACGGACACTGGTGTGTTTCCAAGAGCCAGCTGGACCTGAGTGAAATCCCTAGGGCTAGTTGGGGGACACTAGGTTGACTCCCTTATGTTCTGGACCTAGTAGCCTTAGTCTGGGGACACAAACATGAACCAAATCTTTATCTTGTCCTTGAGGAACTCAGTGTCTAGTTGGGGAGGCAATTCATAAACCAATGTGATCAGTGCTGTGACAGGAGCATGGATATAGGAAGGGCATCTAGCTTAGAGGTTCAGGGAAGACATCCTCTAGTCTAGGAGGTGAAACCTGAACTGAGTCTCGAAGGACTGGTAGGAATTAGCCAGTTGAGGAGCTGGAAGGGATTTCCAGGTAGTGGGAACAGTATGCACAATTTCTGCAGTCAAGTAATAGCCCACCAGTTCAGAAATACTGAGCCATAAGGTTTCCTGGGCTGGGGAAAAGTAGCAGGAAGTGAAGCTGGAGAGGTAGTCAGGAACCAGATTTGAAGAGATTCTTAAGAGCCTGGCTATAGAACAGATTTACCTGAGAACAGTTTGGTTCCCTAACTGGCTGAATACCAGAAACACATGGTACACCCTGGATGACACCCCCTACCACCACCACCTAAAAATTCAGTTTCCATAACTGAGTGGGGGCCTCAGGATCTGGAGAGCTTATCAATGTGAGGGTGTAACTAGGCTGCAGCCAGGTTTGGGAACTGTGGTTGGAGACAGCAGAGGAGACTAGATAAGAAACAAACCCCCTTCTGGCTAGCCAGTGTGGAAGCAGATTAGGTTAGATGCTCAAGCTATATGCTCCCTTAGTTTTCCAGTTCAATTCTCACACTTTTATATTTGCCTGTTTTATCTCTCCAAATAAGCTATAAGCCCCACAGGGGTGAGGCTATCTTGCTACTAGTATACACCCAGCAAAAAGCACAGTGCCTGACCCCAAATAGGCATCAAAAAATAGTTTTTGAATGAATGAATGCATGTGTGAAGGAGAAAATGGAAAAATATTAGTTAGGGAACTATTGAAAATACTAGTCTACCGAAGGGCAAGGGCAGTAGGA
>SJYA01003311.1:449582-466636 GCA_006410615.1 Neotragus moschatus | reverse complement strand
TGGATGTACTTTTATAATTTTTTCCTTGTAGCAGTTTTTCATTTTTTTTGGAAGTTTCTAATCTGTTTCTCTTTCACTATTTTACTTTCATATATTCCATTTTTTCTTTTCAAAAATCTCTATTATATTAGGAACATCAAGTCTACCGCCCCCCCCACCCCCTGCCGAAAAAAGACCCTCTTCTTGGAACTCTCCATCCCTTTCTCAAATCTGGACTAGTTGTTCTCCAGGCCTGCTGCATGACTGTCATTTTGGAACTTTCCTTCACAGCTTTCCTTGGTTATATGACTATTTACTGGTGGTTCCCATTGTTTTGATAGTATACATCCTCAAGTAGCTTCTCAGAAAGGTTGTATAAGAGATAGACTTCCTGGAGACTGTATTCCGTTCTTATGCTTGGATACAAAGTTTCATTTCTTGTGGGCTTTTTTTGTTTGATTGATTGATTGTGGTTTTTGTGGCTGTACCTTGAGGCATTTGCATGATATTAGGATATTAGTTCCCTGACCAGGGATTGAACTCATGCCCCCTGCAGTGAAAGCACAGAGTCTTAACCACTGGATCGCCAGGGATGTCTCCTAAAGTTTGAGATTCAAAACCATTTTCCCACAGAACTTTGAAGTTTCATTGCTCTTATGTAAATATTAATTCATTTATTTCTTCTGTCTTTCTGGGACCTCAAAGACATGAATGTTAGATTTTTTTCTTATAGTGTCGCAGGTCCCTGAGGCTCTGTTCACTTTTTTCCTAGTCTGTTTTCTCTCTTTTTCCAGATTGGGTAATTTCTGTTGTTCTATATTCCAGTTAACTGATCTCCTCTGTCCCTTCCTTTTTTGCCATCCATCCATTTTGTTTGGGTTATTGTATTTTTCAGTTCTACAATTTCTATTTGATTCTTCTTTATATCTTCTATTTCTTTACTGACAAATTGTATTTTTTCACTTGTTTTAAGCATATTGCTTATTGTCCATTAAAGCATTTTTATGATGGGGTTCCTTAAAAACCCTTGTCAGATGATTTTTAACATCTCTGTCATCATGATGAGTCTGTTGAGTGTCTTTTCTCATTCAAATTGAGGTTTTCTTGGTTCTTGGTATGATGAGTGATTTTCAGTTGAAATCTGGGGATTTGGGGTATTGGGTTAAATATGAGGATTACTTAAATATCTTGTTTTACCTTGCCTCCTCAGACACTGTTCCAGCAGTGAAAGAGGAGACACTGACTTGTTACTATCAGTTGGATATGGAAGTCCAGTATCCCCACTCAGTGTCTGTTCATACCCCAGAGAGAGGGTTTCCTCATTACTCTTAGATGAGGGTGGAAGTTCTGGCTCCCCACTCAGCCTTCCCAAACACTACCCCAGTGAGGAGGGGAAGAGTTACTCTTTATAGCCAGCAAAGGTAGAAGTCTAGGCTCCCCACTTGGCCTTTGCTGGTGGGGCTACAGTTTTTCCTGTGGTGTTTGGCTGCAGTAGGATGGTTATTATCTAATTACCATCTTATCCAGCACCAAGTCTAGGATATGTGAGGTAAAAAGGAAACCGAAAGAAATCACTACCATGTTGCTCCTCTGCTACTGAGGTTCTCAGCAGGTTTGCCTTCTCTCCACCTCTCAGTCTTATGTTTATATGTAATGTCCCAGGATTTTAGCTGTACTTGGGGAGAGGAATAGGGAAAAGTACTTCTATTCCACTCACTCCCCTCTTTAAATAGTAATTTTTTGAAAACTGTATTTGTGGTATTTTAAATTTTCCTAATTATGTGCTTAAGTTTTGGGATTTGTCATTCATTGCATTGGTCATTGGATAGACCTCTTCATTTTGAAATTCTTTAATTCTGGAAAATTCTCTTATATTCTTTGATAAAATTCTTTGTTACGTTTCTCTTTTCTGTTTTTGTTGTTCTCTCCTGGAACTCATTAAAGTGGAATGTTAGACTTTCTGAATTGATCTTTTGTATTTTTATCTGTTCTGTCTACTGCTGCCACACCTCCTACCTCCTTCCCTCTCCCCTTCCTAGTTTTCTCTCTCCCTTTGTTTTTGTTTACTTTCTGGAAGAAGATTTAACTTTCTGTTCCAACTCTTCTCTAGCATTTCTTTTCTTCCCTTCTTACTTCTTTTCTTTCTCTCTTTCTTCCTTCTTGCATTGGGCCTTTGTTGTCCCACGTGGGCTTCCTCTAGTTGTTGTAAGTGGAGGCTGCTCTCTAGTTGTGATGCACAGGCTTCTCTAGGCACGTGGGTTCAGTAGTTGTGGTTCACCGGCTCTAGAGCACAGGCTTGGCAATTTTGGCACGTAGGCTTGGTTGCCACACAGCATGTGGAATCTTCCCAGATTAGGGATGGAATCTGTGTCCCCTGCATTGGCAGGCAGATTCTTAACCACTGGACCACCAGGAAAGCCCTGCATTTCTCTTTATTTTACCAATCACATTTTAAAATTTCCAAATATCCATTCATGTTATCTTTTCTTATATCATCCTGTACTTGTTTAATGGATGTACTATTACCTTGAATCTCTCTTGGAGTAATAGAGGTATTTTTATATATCATTGTGTTCTTTGAAATATTTATTCCTTTGGGATTTGTTTTGCCCCCATTTGCTTATTGTGGTCTCTTTCAATTTGTAATCTTTTCTCAAATCCCTGGTAACGTATAGTGGTTTGCTCATATTTAAGAACACAGCAATAAAATCGGATTCAAAGCTCTGTGTATGGGGTACAGGGCTAGGTGACTGTTGGCTTACCTTTAGAATGACTGGAAAATAGCTGACTACTATGCTGCACCAAAACATAAAGATCTTTCTCTGAGCTTGTTCAGTTGCCTTAGAGAAGAAACGTCTGGTTTTGCCTAATGGGTAGACGCCTGGCTACTGTGAATTGTACACAGAGGGTTGGGTTAACAGTTCAGTATACAGCTTCCCAATTTATCACCCTGTTTTCAGACCAACATCTCACTCATACTCTATATCATACCTGGCGTTGTTAAGACCCAAGACACTCCAGGCTACTACACAGAAAGATCAACTCCTCCTCAATGGCATCACCTCCATGCATACTCCAGGCTGCGGCTACCTCCACCATGCTTCATCAATCATCAATCCTCCATTTTCTTCCTATCTTCCAGACATTTGGAATCTCTTTCGCTGATGGACCTGCTCCTGACGGACATTCTCTTCATCATTGTGTTTTTATACTTTTTTTTATTCCTTTACTATTATTTTAGCAAGGTTTCAGGTGGGAATGGAGATAAACATTGGTAAGTCTGCCATCTTGTCCTAGAAATCTACTAGTCTACTTATAACTGTTTATTTTTTACTTTTCTGATAATAATCTTCGTATCTTTGAATAATATACAATTTTTTTCTATTTATCAACTTACCACTTTTAGACATTATCTGTTACTTCCTGCTATTAATACCACCCACTGCCCTCCTCCCATGCCCCCAAGATATAGACATGTCATTAATTATATGTCCTCTATTTCTTACCTTTGTACCTTTAAATAATAGATTTATATTCCCTCTTTCAGTCTCTCAACTTCTCTCATTTATATTTTTATATTAACAAGATTACTAATATTTACATTCTGTTTGATAACCAAAATTAAATCATCCATACTTTGCTAACAGATCATTCTAAAAGGTTTAAAGTCAATAAAGTGTTTTATGTTGTTATGATTATGTAAATGTTGTTCCTAATGCTCCAGTGTCCTAGGATTACATTTCTTTTCTTATACAGTTTTTGTTTTTTCCTGGAGTTTCTAATTGCCTTTCTTTTTTCCTTGCATTGTCTGACTTTATCTCCTTCTTAAGTTGTTCCAAATTCTTAAGGAAAGTGTAAAATCATTTGAATCCCCTTTTTCCCCAGATACCTTCCTCCTGGAGCCCTCCGTCTTCCTGCTCCAATTTGGACTGGTTGCTCTGTAGGCCTGCAGCACAACTGTCATCCTGGGACGTCCCTTCATTACTCTTCTGGGTTGGACCCAATCTTTCCTGGACCTTATATCTTCCTCTTTGTTAGTTTACTCCTTTGTAGTAGCCTTTGTAGTTCTCCACCATCCGTTCCTCTCCTCCCCCATTGTATTAACAGCTGTGCAATTTGAGTGGAATTTACCCCATTGCCAGCTCTAGGTATAGAACTTTATGATATAAACCAATCTGAGTAATCTCCCACATTATCACAGTGATGATTGGTTCAGAGATGATCCAATCACTGAAGCTTTTTGTTCAGATTTGGAGGGAAGACATAGCTGTCTTCCCTTGGACATGATCAAAGAAGTATGTAGTCTGATTGCTGTTGTTAGCCACCTTTTGAGCATGTGGAAGGCTTACCTGAGAATGGAGCTGACAAATGGAGAAGGCAGAACCAAGAGAATTACAGAGAAATGGATCCATATTCCTGATCATACTGGGCCTGAAGTCTTCCCTGCCTATGGACTTGTCAGTTAAGTGAGCCAATAAATTGCATTTACTATTTAAGCCAGTTGGAGTTGGGTTTTATATTGCTTGCACATGAAAGCATTATAACTTATGTTGTTGCTATCGCCCTTTAGAGAAGGAATGTGCATTTTTTGGTTATATGAGGCACTATATTGTGAAAGCATATTTTTAGAGTAAATCCGGGATGAAAGGTATATGCAGGATAACCAAAGGAGTGAACTCTATTGGCTGCCTAGTATTTAAATCTTCATCCTGTTTGGAGGGATTCCTCTTCATGTGAGTCTCAATGAGAGGCAGGCCTCCACTTCCTCTGTGGAAACCAAAGGTAGTTATACTTCCTTTCCCTGCCCACCAGGCAGCAAGGACCGAATATTCTATTTATAGCTTTGAATCCAGTGTGAACAACACAAAGGAGACAGGAATATATAAGATTAACAAGTGGATGACATATTAGGAAAATATGCTTGCAATATGTAAAACTGACAAAAGATTAATACCTAGAAAAAGAAGATAGTAAGTCCAAGAGGAAAATGGGAAAAGGAAATGAGTAATTAACAGAAGGAAAAACTTGAATTAACACAAGGGGAAACTTGAATACATTAAGAGATTTTCTACTTTGCAAATAGAGAAATGAAAATTAAAATAACATTGAGAAATCACTACAAGAATGGCAACATGGAGAAAGTAGATATCATCAAAGCACTGATGATGAGAGGAGAAGAAAACTGGGTGGAGTGTAAAATGGTACAGGTGTTCCAGAGAACAGTTGGGCAGTATCTCCTGTAGTGTATATATACCCTACAACCCAGCAGTTGCACTCCTGGGTATATATTCCAGAGAATACTTAACACAGGTCATTAGGGAAATATAGTTGAGGTGATTTATTGCAGCATTGTTTATGCTTGCTTACTTGCTTAGTCACTCAGTCATGTCCAATTCCTTGCAACCCATGGACTGTAATCTGCCAGACTTCTCTGTCCATGGGATTTCCCGGGCAAAAATACTGGAGTGGGTTGCCATTTCCTTTTCCAGGGGATCTTCCCAACCCAGGGGTTGAACTACATTGACTCTACCACCAAGCCATTGAGGAAACCAGCATTGTTTATGGTAGTGAAGAATTGAAAGCAATCCAGGTGACCATCCCATGGGACTGGATAAGCAAACTGTGATATATTCATAGGCTGGAATAAATAAAACAATAAAAAGAAAATAGTTGAATTTACATGTAGCCACATAAGTCTCTAAAACAGTGTTGAATGGTAAAGATAAAAAAGAGAATGAGGTTTATAGCACAAATTTAGCATTTGTGTAAATGTAAAACAATAATATCATGGATGTGCATATATGTAAGTAGATCTATGGATGATGAGTTGGAAGTGTGTATTCATGACATACACTAGAGTCACTGAGCTGGGCAGGAGAATGGGGGAAGGGGTGGGAACTGACGGAAAAATAATACTACAATGAAATCAAGCAAAAGAGGGGCCTTGAATGGACTGATGAAAATAATATGCCATGGACTAAAGAACATGATTAACACAATCCTAAAGCTGACCACAAATAAATGAGAACAGACAGATGATTAGAGTTTGTCTTCAGTGGCATGTGATGATAGGATGATGTCCAGGGGTCAGAGCAGCAGGGCTTGCAGTGCCCATCGCATTTGGATCCGGTTGTCCCCACAGTGTGGCCTTAGCTGTGGCTTCTGCCCGATTCTCCAGACTTCTGTGAGCTACAAAATGACCTGGCAATAAGTCTGTCTTCTGCTTAAGTTAACTAGAGGCAGCTTCTGTCTCTTGCACTCAACAATCCTGACTGATACATCACATATTTTCTTGGAAGACATTCTCAAGTAACTTCCTAAGAAGGTAAATTTTGTGGTCTTGGCATATCTTAAAATGTAGCGTTATTTTACCTTTATATTTGAATGATAGTTTGTCTTTAGAATTCTATATTAAAAAACAGTTTGCCTCTGAATTTTGTAAGTACTGCTTTTAGCATGTAGTGTTGCTAAGTGGAAGTCGGGTTCTCAATTTTTATTGACAACTTGTTTTCCCTAACTGTAGAAGCTTATGTTTTTTTCTTTCATACTTTTTTTTAAAAACACTTTTATACAAAATGTTACAAAAATATTCTTTAAATTCACATTAATTTTAGAATCTATACATACTAATACAAATGCTCCAGTTTATTCATATGAATTGCCACACAGCATTCCATAGACATTCAGGTTGTTTATAGGTTTTTACTACTATAAAAAATGTTGCAGTAAGCATCATATACATGGAAAATTCACTAGGAAACATACTTAGAAGTGGGGTTTCTGGGCATGCATAGCCTCTGTTTTACTTTGTGTGTGTGTGTATGTGGTAACAACATGAGATCAACCCTCTTGATAAATTTTGAAGTATATATTCTTGTATTGTACACTATAAGAACAGTGTTGTATAACCACATCTCTAGAGCTTATTTCTCTTCCTTCACTGAAATTTTATGCCCATTGATTAATAATTCCGTTTACTCCCATCCTACCAGTCCCTGAAAACTGTCATTCCACTCTTTGTTTTTATGCATTTGATTATTTCTGATACTCAAATAAGTAGAATTGTACAATATTTGTTTTTCTGTGATGGCTTATTTCACTTAGAATAACGTTCTCAAAGTTCACCCATGCTGTCACATATTTCAGATTTACTTTTTTAAGGTTGAATAGTATTCACTGTATGTATATGCAGCATTTTCTTTATTGGCTTGTCTGTCAATGGACATTTAGGTGGTTTCCGTATCTTGGCTATTGTGAATATTGCTACAGTGAACACTGGAGTGCCAATATTTATTCAAGATGTTGACTGAGATTCTTTGGATAAATATCCAGTAATGAGATTGGTGGATCATATGATAATTCTATTTTGAAATTTTTGAAGACTATCCATACTGTTTCCCATAGCAGCTATACCATTTTGCATTCCCATCAGCAGTGTGCACAAGTTCCAACTTCTCCAATGACATTTGTTCCCTTTGATTTTGTTTTGTTTTTGATAATTTGGATGTACTCCTCCTTCTGTTTTTTGGAGCTGTTTGAGATATATTGACTTGTTTTTTAAATATTGGTAGAAATCATCATTGGAGCCATGTTGTCCTTTGTTTTCTTTGTTGGGAGGTTTTTGATTACTGATTCAGTCTTCTCAGTAGTTACAGATCTGTTCAGAATTTCTATTTCTTCAAGATCTAATCTTGGTAGGTTGTATGTTTCTGGCAATTTATTTATTTCTTCTACGTTAAGCTATTTTTTGGCATATAATTGCTTATAATTGTCTTTTGATCTTTTTTGTAAATTTATTTAACTGGAGGCTAATTACTTTACAATATTGTAGTAGTTTTTGCCATATATTGACATGAATCAGCCACGGGTGTACATGTATTCCCCATCCTGAACCCCCCCACCTCCCTCCGCATCCCATCCCTCAGGGTCATCCCAGTGCACCAGCCCTGAGCACCCTGTCTCATGCATCAAACCTGAACTGGCGATCTATTTCACATATGGTAGTATACATGTTTCAATGCTATCTCTCAAATCATCCCACCCTCACCTTCTCCCACAGAATCCAAAATTCTTTACATCTGTGTCTCTTTTGCTGTCTCACATATAGGCTCATCGTTAGTGTTTTGAAATATTACAATGATGACCCCCAAAGTGTGTTTTTTCCCCCACCTGTTTTACTGGGCACCTGGTGGTTGGGCCTTTTCAACCTGAAGACTCATATGCCCCCTCCTCCAAGAAACCAGTTTTATTTCTTTGCAAATTTTCTCTCGTCTGTTTTCCCTGTTCCCTTCCTATATGTCCTGTTAGTTGGATTTAAGACCTCCTGGGTCATTTTCTTTGTCTTTTTATTTTCTCTCATATTTTCCATGTCTTTCCTTTTTTGTTCTGCATTCTGGGACATTTTCCTGACTTTATCTTCTGTTGAACTTTTTCATTTTAGGCAGTC
Organism: Neotragus moschatus; assembly: GCA_006410615.1. Classification (NCBI taxonomy): domain Eukaryota; kingdom Metazoa; phylum Chordata; class Mammalia; order Artiodactyla; family Bovidae; genus Neotragus; species Neotragus moschatus. The sequence continues at coordinate 458,211 of SJYA01003311.1, read as the reverse complement.
ATTTAAAATTTCTAAGTACTCTTTCTTAGTCTCCAAAGATGCTTTTTTCATAGTATCTTTTTTTTTTTAATGGATGCAATATCTTCTTTGTATGTGTGCTTAATAGAACTTTATTGGAATCTTGGGAATAACAGAAGATAATTACCAGGCCAGAAAGGAAAACTAAATGGATGCCAGATATTACCTCTCCAAAAGAATGTCACCTATGCCCCTCAGGAGGGAGCCACTTATTGGATGTCCCTACCTGATACCACATGTGGGAAAGATTATCCACCAACTGGATGATTTTTGGCCATATGCTCCCTACCTAGAGTCCAGATCTCCAGCTCTTACCTGGACATCAGAGAGAGGAGGTCATTGTTCTGGTTCCCACTCCAAAGTCAACTGTACTTCCTGTGCCAGCACAGCACTCCCCATATCCTTTTACTTTCTGGAACATTCTCACACCTACTTCCTGCAGTGGTGACCTGATTCATGTGGCCTATACAAGGCAGTCACAGTAGTCAGCAGCACATTTCACAGGGTGGGTTGTTTTTAAAGTTAAATAACAATATATGTAGTGGAAATAATCGAACCTAGTTCCTTTTTACCATCTTTCTTCCAACAGGAGCCAACAGCAGTCCAAGCCTGAACAGTTATTGATGGTTCATACTACGTATCTTCTGTGAGCAAAGGCTATGCACACATATCTCTCAGGAACAAATAATAATTTTCATGGATAGTCCAGTCAAAGCCCATGAATAGGATTAAAAAAATGAACTCAGTAGAAGCATAATACTGTAAAAGTACACCCAAATTACATCACTGGTCAGAACACTTTAACATTTGTCATCGCAGCAGATGACATTTGCTGAGTGCTTACTCAGTACCAGGTTCTTGAATTACCTTCATTTCATAAAGGAGAGTGAGTTTCCCAGGTGTCTATTGCACAGGGTCACAAAGCTAATAAATGGCACACAGGAAATTGCACCAAGACTGTCTAACCACAGTCAACCCATGTAACTGCTACGTAGTGCTGTAGTGGTTTCCAACAGCCACATTCAGATTAATAGTGATGGAACAATTTTCTGTCAGATCAGTGGGTGGACACCCAAGATACCTTAGTCCAATAAAGAGCCAATTCTGGCTCGTTAGCTTCTAAGGCTAATTGATGTTCTTTTCTCTCTGGAGACAGAAAGCAACTACCAGCTTTTATTTCTCAAATGTTTTTGTTTTGTAGAAACCATAACATTTTATTTCTAAATTTTTATTTTTATCAAAGTAATATTAATACTTTACATAGTTAAAAAATAAACTAATGCTAAAGATCTCATAAAAAACCCCAGCAATATCCTGTCCCACTCCTTCCTACTTCAAGTCCTGCTCCCTAGAGGTAACTACTTTATTTTACCAGCCTTTGGCTTTTCCTTCTGGCATTTACTACTCCAAACCCCTCTTCTCTCTTGTCATCTCCCATTCAGAGGATGAAGAGCCAGATAATTTCTTAGCTTCCCCTGCAGCTAGAGAGATGGCCATGTGTCCCAGTTATGGCCATGACATATTTGCTGGCAGCCTTTTGAAAGGCTCTTGTTTTCCTGAGACACACAATGTCCCCTTCTTTTTTCTGCCTTGAATATAATTGTGCTGCTTGAAGCTGTGATAGCAATCTTGTGATCATGAAGGGATGAACATGAGAATGTAGACACCACACAGTAAGGAAGATAAAGTTAGAAAGAACCTGGATCCTTGAGGGCATCATTGAGCAGCTAAACCCTGGCATGGCACTTCTGTTGATAATAAGTTAACTTCTTTAAAAATAAATAAATAGGAACTTTTCTGGTGGTCCAGTGGCTAAGACTGTGCTCCCAATGCAGGGGACCCTGGCCCAGGAACTAGATTCCACATGTCCCAACTAAGAGTTCACATGCCATAGCTAAAGATCCCACATGCTACACTAAGATGTGGCATGGCCAAATAAATAAGTTAAAATGCTAAAAATAAATAAATAATGTATTTGTTTAAGCCACTATAAGTTGGGTTTTTTGTTACTTGTAGCTGAAAGGATTTTTAACTGAATGACCACCATGTTTCTAAGGAAGGTACTTATGCTACTATTTTTAAAAATTTTAACTGGAGAATAATTGCTTTATAGTGTTATGTTGATTTCTGCCATACAACAACTCAGATCAGCCATAATTACACATATATCCCCTCCCTTTTGAGCCTTCCTCCCACACCCCCATCCTTACCCTCTAGGTCATCACAGAACACCAGGCTAGGCTCCTTGTATTATATATTTATAGCAACTTCCTGCTGCTGCTGCTGCTAAGTCACTTTAGTTGTGTCCGACTCTGTGCGACCCCATAGACAGCAGCCCACTAGGCTCCCCCGTCCCTGGGATTCTCTAGGCAGGAACACTGGAGTGGGTTGCCATTTCCTTCTCCAATGCATGAAAATGAAAAGTGAAAGTGAAGTCGCTCAGTCGTGTCCGGCTCTTAGTGACCCCATCAACTGCAGCCTTCCAGGCTCCTCTGCCCATGGGATTTTTCAGGCAAGAGTACTGGAGTGGGGTGCCATTGCCTTCTCCGGTAGCTATCTATTTTACACACAATTATGTATATATTTCAATGCTACTCTCTCAATTTCTCCCACTCTCTCCTTCCCCTACTGTGTTCACAAGTCTGTTCTCTCTCTGTGTCTCCATTGCTGCCCTGCAGATAGGTTCATCTGTACGATTTTTCTAGACTCTATCTATATGCATTAATATATGGTATTTGTATTTCTGAGTTACTTCACTCAGGCTCTATACTGTAGACAGGCTGTTACTATAACAGGCTCTAGGTTCATCCAACTCAGTTCAACTGATTCTAATTTGTTCCTTTTTATGGCTGAGTAGTAATCCATTGTGTGTATTGTATCACAACTTGTTTATCCATTCATCTATTGATGGGCATTTAGGTTGCTTCCATGTCCTGGCTATTGTAGATAGAGCTGCAATGAACATCGGGATACATGTGACTTTTTCAATTGTGGTTTTATCAGGTATTTGCCCAGTAGTGGGATTGCTGGGTCACATGGTAGTTTTATTCCTAGATTTTTAAGAAATCTCCATACTGTTCTCCATAGTGGTTGTATCAACTTACATTCCCACCAACAGTGCAGCAGGGTTCCCTTTTCTCCACACCCTCTCCAGTACTTGTTTGTAGATTTTTGGTGATGGCCATTCCGACTGGTGTGAGGTGATACCTCATTGTAGTTTTGATTTCATTTCTCTGATAATATGCTACAATTTCCTAGCAATTTGAGACATTACCTCTTGACATCTCGTTATGGTAGAAAAGGATTTTATCCCTCTCCACACATATATTCATACTTTCCCTCCCTTCCAATGTGTTTGTATCCCGATTCCTAGTAAATCCATAGTTGCTACAGAGCCAAGAAATGTACTATAATTACCTGGATTATTTTGGCCTTTTTTATGTTCCTGTATTTAATTGCTTAGGTTTTTGTTCACTTGAAAAGCTCCCAGCCTTAATATTTGTTACATCAGTTCATTCATAAATCTATTAGCATTTTTACCTAAACCTCTCAGCCCATAGATTTAAGATGAAACCAATAAAACATTGATTGGTTGGGAGCTCGTAGAAGGGTTAGGGTTTTGTCAAGTCTGCTATTAAATTTCTCCTTAAGGTGCCCCGGTGGGGACCAACACAACCTATGTTGTGAAAGTAGGAGTCCATAAAGTGGAGGCTTTGCTCTGGGACTGTTTGATTTCTTTGGGGGACTCTCAACACATACTTTCAATTCTCCCCTTAATGGGGGGCTCTGCACCTCACTTGCACTGTCAGGATAACTTTTCTGCACCAGAGTCTCACCAGAATTTTGCAAGATAGACCAACGTTCTCTTCATGGATGCCCCCTACCACGTGTGGATTTTGCTTCACCTCTGCCTGCCCTGCTTTCTCACTATCACTCTTCCAGCCCCTTTCTGCTTGCCAGAAACTTGTTACAGTCTCTCCTTGATTGATGGAAAATTCTCCAGTTTTCTTTGGGGACGTGGATTTATACACTTGAGTCCTTTACTCTTATTTTATGAGTTCTCAGGAGTTAGAGGAGACAAATGTGTTCCACCTTCTTGAATAGAAGTTAGAATCTGAATTTGTAAACTGTCTCAGATTATCTGAATATGCCCCCAAGTGTGTAGACCAACATTTGTGAACCACTGGCAATGAAAAAAGCCCGGGTTTTGAATTCTGACTTGCTGACCTCCTTACTCAAGTCATATTTGTGAGCCTAATTTGCTCTTCTATAAAACAGGAATAATAATGTTTATCTGATTAATGTTCTGGGAAGATTTTCTTAGCTACAGTATGTAAAGCATCCAACACAGGGATTGGCTGGCAGGCAGACAGTAGGTGCTCAAAAAATGGGAGTGACCCCCTTTTAATGGGAGCAAGTAAGAAATGTAATTGGAAGGATTTGAATCAGGTTCCAGGAGGTTCTCAAGATGCGAGGACTTAACTGCATGACACTGAGGAGCCTTGGCAGGCTCGAGAGCAGGTGAGTGATTTGATCCCAAAGAATTCATCAGATTGTTCCCTCGGTCTGATGTGGAGAGAGAGGAAGTCATTGATTGGCCCAGCAGCTCTTGGGTTAAAATCTTTGTCTGCATCTGAGTTATTTGTAACCCGTTGTCATAGCAACAAGTTTGGGAAGCAAGCCAGTGCTGCGAGCTCCTGACAGTAGGGAGGGGAGGGCAGTGGGAGAAGACGGAAGATTTGGACCTCACTGTCCTCTGATTTGTCTGAAGTGTTCAGCTGGAGAAGATGATGAGCAACCTCCAGGGAGGATCATTGGATGTTAGAGACTCTCTTATCCAATCTCCTGATATTCCAGATGTGAAAATACGCCCAGAGAGGTCCAGAAGCTGGCTCAAGGCCACACAGTAAGTCAGCGATGGAGACAGGGCTAGACTTTTTAAAAAAGGATTCAGGGTCATAGAACTGAAGCATGACAAACCTGGACAAGATCTTTGAACATATTCCATCCACCTCTCCACCAACACACATATGCTTTTGTTATTTTTCATGTGGGAAACCTGGGACACAAAGTGGGTTGGAACTGAGTCAGGGTCACACTGCAACTCAGGTGATGACTTGAGATCAGAACCCAGAGGCCTTGGTTTAAGTATTTCCTGAGGAAGTGGCATTCTGGGGTCCACTGTTAGAGAAGTCCCTCACTCCTGACTGTCAAGATATGGCCTCCAAGGGTGAGAGTGACTTGACTGCCTTGGCTAATTTTTTTTTTCTTTTGTTTTTTTTGGCTACAACACTTTGCATGTGGGGATCTTAGTTCCCCAACCAGGGACCACACCCATGCCCCCTGCAGTGGATGTGCAGAGTCCTAACCACTGCACCACCAGGGAAGTCACTGCCTTGGCTTTTCATGCCCTCAAATCCAACACACACCTGTTCAGGTCACGTATCTCCTCCCCATATATATCTTGTAAATAAGTGTTTCCCCCTGACAGTGGCAGTGATATTGCACAAATGGTAGCCCAGCCCCACCTCTGGAGCAAACACACCTGCCACACAAATCTCCCCCTCCAAATCACCCACAGGGCTTGGCACCTCCTGGACATTTTTTTTTTTTACTGCACTGGGTCTTCATTGCTTTCTCTAGTTACAGACAGCAGGGAACCACTCGTGCTGGTGCTGTGGTGTGTGGGCTTCTCGTTGTGGTGGCTTCTCGTTGCAGAGCATGGGCTCTGGGCACGTAGGCTCAGGAGTTGTGGCACTCAGGCTTAGTTGCTCTGAGACACATGAGATCTTCCTGGACCAGGGATCGAACCTGTGTCCCCTGCATTAGCAGGCAGAGTCTTAACCACTGGACCACCAGGGAAGTCCTGGATATTCTTTTATGTGATTCACGCCTCACAATGGTCATTTTCTGTCAGTTTATCAGGTGGAGATCTAAAGGACCAAAGGAAAATAAAATGACTGGTCCAAGGATACACAGCGAGTCTTAGCCTGAATCCCTCCTCTTCCAGAAAGGTATTTCTGCCCCTGATATCCCACACTGAATTCTCAGCCATTAGAGTTCCTCCCATCATGATCTAATTACTCCCTGGCACATGTGCTATACCTTTCCTCTGTATTCTCTGCTTTATGTGCAGCCCAAACTCCCCTTCTCTCCTCATAGCCAGTCCCTCACCAAGTCCTGCTAATTCTTCTTTCTGTCTCCCAGATACTCCACCCTTTTCCCTCATTCTCTGCCACTACCTTGATCTAGCCTCAGCATCTCTCATATGAATGACCGCAAGTCTACTCCCTGGCCTCACTGCTTCCAGACTGGCTGTCTTTAACCTACTATTCTGGACACCAGCAGTGAGAACATACAGGTTTAGAAGTTAAAACATCGCTTCCTTCTATGACACCCATCTCCACATAAAGTTCTAGCTCCTTATTGGGCAATTAAGGCCACCCATGGCCCTTGCCAAGCCTCTCGAGCCTCATCTCTTGCTACCCTGGCCTCACACATTGTGCTCTGGCCACTGAACTAACAGCAAGTGGGTCCTTCAATGTACCAGGCTCTCCCTTAGGTGTCTTTACAGTGTCTTCTGCATGGAAGACACTGACTCTCCAAATCTAATGAACTCACCTCAAGCGTCACTTCATCCAAGCAGCCTGCCTTGATTCTCAAGCTGGATTGGATCCTGTCCTCTGGGCTCCCACAGCCCTTGGAGCTCCCCTCTCCCCTACCCCGTGTGGAATTGATGTCTGGGGTTCTCTCGCCTACATGTCAGAAGCTCCACGAGGGCAGCTGACTCTGTCTCCAGCAAAGCCCAGAATCTGGCTGGCCTGAGTGGAAGGGTCAGCAAATATTCATCTCATGCATTCAGGTGCATGAATGGTTGAATGACGAACAAAATTTGGGTTCAGCTCTGTGGTTGTTCAGTCCTTCCCCAAAGGGCTGGCATGTCACTCTTTTTTGGCCAGTTCCTCTCTCATCTCCTGGGTGTTGTTGCTCCGAGATGGGGCATGGCTTGGTTCATCAGCTGGTGCAGCATGAGACCAAACCAGCCAAATGAGCAGGGAGGTGAGATGTGGTGGGAGAGAAGGGGTGCAGTGCAGATAGAAAGTGAAGGCACCCACTGAGATAGGTGCTATTATTTCCCCTCCCCCTTATAATAGGTAAGTACAGTGAGGCACAGGGAGACTTAGGTGATTTGCCAAAGCCACACAGCTAAGAACAGCAATGGTGAGACTCCATGTCGGGTGAAGTCCAAGTCACTTCCACATTGTTCCCAACATCCCCTTTAGACAAATGGCTTTGTAGTAGTTAGTGGTGGAGTCATGCCTCAAACTGGCACCATAGAGAAACAATTGTCAAGGCAGAAGAGAGAGAAGAAATCATATCTTGAACACCTATGGTGACCTTGGTGACACCAGGATGTATGAAGGAGGATGCAGGAGAAGGGTAAGGGAGATGGAGCATCAACGCTGAGCTTTATTACTTACTCGAGTCTCTATGTGTGTGTTTGTGTGTTAGTCGCTCAGTCATGTCTGATTCTTTGCAACCCCATGCACTGTAGCCCGCCAGGCTCCTCTGTTCATGGAATTCTCCAGGCAAGAATACTGGAGTGGGTTGCCATTCCCTTCCCAACCCAGGGATTGAACCCGGGTCTTCTGTATTGCAGGCAGATATTTTACCATCAGAGCCACCAGGGAAGCCCAAATCTCTCTATACACAACCTCTTAACAGTCACAGCAGCCCCTTTATGTGGAAACTATTAATATATTAATATAATATACTGGTTTTGTTCAAGCAGTAGGATGTGTTTTTCCCCCATATTTTCATCAATAAACATATATTACTGTTGGAGAGAGGGTTATTCATTTTATTATTTGGGGACTTGCCTGGAGAATCCCATGGATGGAGGAGCCTGGTGGGCTACAGTCCATGGGGTTGCAAAGAGTCAGACACGACTGAGTGACTTCACTTTCTTTCTTTTCATCTCTGAAGAACTTGAGGCTCCTAGAGAGGCAGTTACTTACATAAGTTTAGGCACCCAATCAGCAGCAAGGGCAGGACTTGCATAGGAGGGTCAGGCTCTACAATAAGGGGAGATGAGAAAGTTGAGAATCAAAGTGGATCATAGCTTCAGCAAGGGTCAGGCTAAGAGTGATTGGGTTGAAAGGGGCCTGATTGATAGAAGGGAGTGGTGGGTGGGGGCTGTGCTTTGAAAGAAAAGATGGAGTGTGGCCTTGGAGGGTCTGGAGCTAGAATACTGGACCCAGACTGGGCACTTTCCATTAAAAAAATAATAAATATATTTTTATATATTAATATATTAAAAATCACATAATATATAAAATATATATTCTTTCTCTCACAACCTCTGCTCAGAAGTCCCCAAATAAAAAAATGAATAACCCTCTCTCCAACAGTAATATATGTTTATTGATGAAAATATGAGGAATTCATATTTGCTTGAACAAAACCAGTATTAGAATTTTGGTGCACTTAGGCTGTATTCTAGGCCCGAAAGACATTTGAGTCAGGCTATATAGTCAATTATACTTTGCCATTTTTACACAAATGTTTCCCCATTAAAATTCTTTATAAACATCATTCAAATGGCTATATA
>SJYA01003311.1:436826-449478 GCA_006410615.1 Neotragus moschatus | reverse complement strand
AATGTTTCCTCATTAAAATTCTTTATAAATATCATTAAAATGGCTATATAATATTCCACTGAATGGATATACTTATGGAATTCCTTTCTGCATGGGTTTTGGCATTTCTTTCATTACTTTTCTTTCCTCCTTTAGAATTGTTTGATTTTTTTCCTGTGTCTTATTTTGAGAGATAATATAAGAGAGATTGTTGTTTGAGTGAAGTTAGGAAAAGCAAGGTAGGCTTGTTGGAAACAGTATTTGAGGGGAATGTTAGATTATGTTAAACATGAACAGGATAAAAACCTTCAAATGACACATGAAGGTATACAGTGGAAAATAAGTCTCTTTCTCATCCCCACCCTCAGTTCTCCAGCTACATACTGGGCTCTCAACTGTTAGCACTTCCTTGTGTGTCCTTTGTGTGCATAGCTATGTTTTTATTTTTTAACAGCTTTATTGAGATACAATTTACACACTAGAAAATTTATGTTTAGTATATAATTCAGTGACTTCTAGTATATCCAGAGTTTTATAATCATCACCACAATCAATTTTAGAATAGTTTCATTACCTCTCCCAAAAAACCTATACCCATTTGCTGTCATCCAAAAGCTTCTATTTCCCAGTCCCTAGGAAACCACTGTCTGTCTCTGCAGATTTGCCTATTCTGAACATTTCATATAAATAGGATCATACAGGGACTTCCCTGATGGTCCAGTGGTTTAGAATTTGCCTTGTAATACGGGAGATGCGGGTTCAGTCTCTAGTTGGGGAACTAAGATCCCACATGCTATGGGGCAATTAAGCTGCACATCACAACTAGAGAGCCCGTGAGCCACAACTACTGAGCTCATGTGCTCTAGAGTCCATGCTCTGCAACAAGAGAAGCCTGTGGGCTGCAACTGGAGAAAGCCTGTGAACCACAACAGAGTCCAAGCACCACAACAAGGACCCCACATAGCTAAAATAAAATAAGTAATTAAAATAAATGAGATCACACAGTATGTGGCCTTCTGTGACTATGCTAAGTCTTTCACTTAGCATAATGGTTTCAAGTTTCATCCATATTGTAATATGTATCCATACTTCATTCCTTTCTTTAAAAAAGTATTTGTTTGTCTACATTGGGTCTGAGTTGTGGCACATGGGATCTTCATTGCATCATGCAGGTCATTGCTGGCACACGAACTCTCTAGGTGTGGCTCACAAGCTCAGTAGTTGTGGTGCCTGGGCTTAGTCGCCCCATGGCATATGGAATCTTAGTTCCCTGACCAGGGATTGAACCCACATCCCTTGCATTGCAAGGTGGATTCTTAACCACCGGAACACCAGGGAAGTCCCACTTTAGGTTTACCCAAGAATTGAATGGAAAGTGCAAGAAAGTTTCCATATACCCCCTTACCCAAGCCAGTCTCTCTTATTATTAACATCTTGCATTAGTGTGATACATTTGTTACAATTGATGAACTAATAATAATAACAATTTTTCTTTTTTTCCAGCTATATTGAGATATAATTGACTTGCATGTTATTATTAACTAAGGTCCATAGTTTATATTAAGGTTCACTCTTGTACATTCTAGGGGTTTTGAAAAATATATAATGACATGATCCACCACTACAGTGTCATACAGAGTAGTTTCATTACCCTAAAATTCCCTGTTCCACCCATTTACCCCTTTCTTCCTCTCCCTGAACCCCTGGTCTCTTTACTGTCTCCATTCTTTTGCCTTCTCCAGAATGTCATATAATTGGGACCATGTGTAGTCTTTTCACATTTGGCTTTTTTCCCTTAGTAATATGCATTTAAGGTTTCCCTGTGTCTTTTCATGGCTTGATAGCCCACTTCTTTTTATTGCTGAATGATATTTTGTTGTCTGGATGTACCACAGTTCATTTATTCACTCACTTACTAAAGGATATTTTGGTTGCTTCCAAGTTTTGTCAGATATAAATAAATAGATTGGCTATAAACATACATGTGCATGTTTTTGTGTGGACCTATATCCAACCAGTCCATTCTGAAGGAGATCAGCCCTGGGATTTCTTTGGAAGGAATGATGCTAAAGCTGAAGCTCCAGTACTTTGGCCACCTCATACGAAGAGCTGACTCATTGGAAAAGACTCTGATGATGGGAGGGATTGGGGGCAGGAGGAGAAGGGGACGACAGAGGATGAGATGGCTGGATGGCATCACTGACTAGATGGACATGAATCTGAGTGAACTCTGGGAGATGGTGATGGACCAGGAGGCCTGGCGTGCTGCAATTCATGGGGTCACAAAGAGTCAGACACGACTGAGCGACTAAACTGAACTGAACTGAAGTTTTCAGCTCATTTCAGTAAATACCAAGGAGTACAGTTGCTGGATTGTATTGAGGCAGTGGACAGATGAGCCCTATCCCACCCCAAGGTAAAGTAATAGGAGATGTCATTGCTTGGACTGAAACTCCAAGAGAAGAGTAGCAGGACAATTAAGACAGAAGACTGGGCCCTGCCCAGACCACATATTTCTCATTCTCAAAGTTGGGAGACCTCTGCAACCACAAATGTGCAGACAGGCTCCTTGGAGGTCAAAGGGAAGTGATGCTAAGTGATGCCAAGCTACCCATTGGCCTCTTCACTGGAATCCATCTTGGCTAAGAGATGTGTGTACACACATGGGAGGACCCTAAGATATACCTAATAGGGACTGTGAACCAGGCAAATCAAAATGATTGTCCAAAGGAAACCTGGAAGAAATGGCCCATAAACTAATTCAAACAGCAATGAGATGTGGAGTGGGAAGGGGGGGGGGTTCAAGATTGGGAACTCATGTACACTTGAGATGAAAAATAAATAAATAAATAAATAAAATAAAAAATAAATAAATTTAAAAAAAAAACAACCAGCAATGAGGGCTTGACTCAGGGACTCTGAGTCTGCCTGTGTGTCTATCTACACATACTGTATTCTTTTTCTTCCTAATAAACACTTTACTTATTTCACTACTTTCTGTCTTTGTGGGAATTCTTTTCTGCAGAGCTGAAGGGCCAGGGCCCGGTCACTGACCACTGGTCTAGTGGCTAGGATTTGGTGCTCTCACCACCATGACCCAGCCTTAGTCTCTGGCTGGGGAACAAGCCCTGTTTCAAGCGGCTGCAGACTGAGCCCACCTGAGATTAGTATGGGAGCAGTATGTTTAGTTTTTTAAGAAACTGCAAACTGTCTGCCAAAGTGGCTGTACTATGTTGCATCCCCACCTGCAATGAATGAGCATTTCTGTCACTCTACCTCCTCACCAGCACTTGGTGGTGTTATTTTGGATTCTAGCCATTCTCATAGGTCTATGATGGTATCTTATTGTTGTTTTAATTTGCATTTCCCTAATGACATAGATGTTGAACATCTTTTCATGTGCTTATTTGCAATGTGTACATCTTCTTCAGTGAAGTGTCTGTTGAGATCTTTTGCCCATTTGTAAATTGGATTGTTTTTCTTTCTTTTTTTTTTTTTTTGAGTCTTGAGTTCTTTGTATATTCTGATTACCAGCCTTTTATTAAATATGTGTTTGTTTTTTTTTTAATTTACTTTTGCCTGTACTGGGTCTTTGCTGCTGCCTGAGCCTTTCTCTAGTTTTAATGAGCAAGGTCTACACTTCATTGCAGTGCATGGGCCTCTCATTGTGTGGCACTAGCTGTAGGGCGCTTGAGCTGCAGTGGTTGTGGTTCCCAGGCTCTAGAGCACAGGCTCAATACTTGTGGTGCATGGGTTTGGCTGCTCTGCAGCATGTGGGATCTTCCCTGCCAAGGACTAAACCTGCATCTCCTGCGTTGGCAGGTGTATTCATCACCACTGACTCACCAAGGAAGCCCCCAGATATGTGTTTTGAAAATATTTTCATCCACCAATGATGAAACTCAATTTATCGATTTTTGTCTTCCATGGGTTGTGCTTTTGGTGTTTTTAGTTATTGCCAAACAATGACTAAATACTCCAGTACTCCAATACTTTGGCCACCTGATGTGAAGAGCTGACTCATTAAAAAAGACCCTGATGCTGGGAAAGATTGAAGGCAGAAAGAGAAGGGAATGACAGAGGATGAGATGGTTGGATGACATCACCAACTCAATGAACATGAGTTTGAGCAAACAGATGGTGAAGGACAGGGAAGCCTGGGGGTTGCAAAGAGTTGGACACAACTGAGCAACTGAACAACAAAACTCAAGGTTACATAGATTTCCCCTCTGTGTTATCTTCTAGGAATTTTGTAGTTTTACATCTTACGCAAAGGCCTATGATCCATTTTGAGTTGATTTTTGTAAGAGGGTTAAAGTCTTTGCCTAGATTACTGTTTTTGCATGTGGATATTCAGTTGTTTCAACACTATTTGTTGAAAAGACTATCCTTTCTCCATTGAATTCCTTTGCTCCTTTGTCAAAGATTAGTTGACTTGGGACTTCCCTGGTGGTCCAGTGGCTAAGACTCTGTTATCCCAATGCAGGAGGCCCAGGTTTGATCACTGGTCAGGGAACTAGCTCCCACATGCCTTAACTAAAAAAGACCCCATATGCCACAACTAAGACCCAGCACGGCCAAATAAATAAATAAATATTTTTTAAAAGATTAGGTGACTGTATTTTTGTGGATCTGTTTCTAGGCTCTGTATTCTGTTCCATTCATCTATTTGTCTATTATTTCACCAGTACCATATTTGTCTTGATTACTGTAAGTTTATATCAATAGGAAATCTTAAAGTCAGGTAGTGTCAGTCCTCAGACTTTCTTTTTCAATATTGTGTTGGCTATTCTGGGTCTTTTGTATTTACAGATGAACTTTAGAATTAGTTTTTCAGTATCCACAAAATAATTTGGTGGATTTTGCTTGGTATTGCATTGAATCTATAGATCAAGTTGGGGAGAACTGACCTCTTGTCTTTCTATCCATGTACATGGAATATGTCTCCATTTATCTTCTTTGATTTTTTTAATCAGAGTTATGTAATTTTCCTTATATAGATCTTGTACATATTTTGTTAACTTTATACCTAAATATTTAGTTTTTTGGTGCTAATGTAAGTGGTATTGTGTTTTTTATTTAAAATTCCAATTGTTCATTGCTGGCATATAAGAAAGCAATTGGCTTTTGTATAATAACCTTGTACTTTGCAGCCTTGCTCTAATTGTTTGTTAGTTCCAGCCATCTTTTTGTTGATTCTTTGGGATTTTCTACATAGACAATTATGTTATCTGTGAACAAAGACAGTTTTATTTCTTCCTTCCCAATCTATATACCTTTTATTTCCTTTTCCTACCTATAGCACTAGCAAGGAATTCCAGTATGATGTTAAAAAGGAATAATAAGAGCAGACATCCTTGCCTTGTTCCTGATCTTATGGGGAAAAAAGTCTAGTTTCTCACCATTAAGTATGATACTAGCTCTATTTTTTTGTAAGTTTTTCAACTATGAATTGTTTCTCTTAAATTTTTATTTAGATAATTTCAGACTTACAAAAGAGTTCCAAGAATAGTACAAAGAAAACCGCTGTATACTCAATCCGGATTCCTTAAACATTAACATTTTACTACACTTATCTTACTGTATTTCTCCCTCTGTCTCATATATATATATATATTTTTACCTGTGAACTAACTCATAGTCACTTGCAGACATGATGCCTCTTTACTCCAAAATACTTCACTGTGTTTTTCCTAAAACAAATTATCTTACATAAACACAGAGCAATTATAAAAATCAGGAAATTCAGGTTGATACAATGCTATTATAATTATAATCTACAGAACTCATTCAGAACTCACCAGTTTCCTCAACAATGTCCTTTATGGCAAAAGAGAACTGAATCATGTTTCTTCATTTGTCATATCTCTTTAGTCCCCTTTAATAGCAAAGACTTCAGTCTTTGTGTCTTCTGACACTGACATTTTTGAAGATTACAGGTTAGTTATTTTTAGACTATCCCTCAATTTCGTTTTTTTCTGACATCCCCTCATGATTAGATTTTGTTATGCATTTTGGTAGAAATATCACAGAAGGGATACTGTGTCCTTTTCAGTGCATTATATAAGGAGGCACATGATGACTAGTTGTGTTTCTCCACTGTAAAGTTACTATTTTCCCCTTTGTCATTAGTGAATATTTTGTGGGGTGATACATTGAAACTGTATATATATCCTGATCTCAAACTTCCACCCACCAGTTTTAGCATTCACGGGTGATCCTTGAGGTTGCCAGATGGTGACTGTCCAATGCCATCATTCTTTGGACTTGTTTTAGTTGGCTCTCCAAGGTAAGGGAGAGCTTTCTCTTCTCCTACATTTATGTACCTATATCCTCATGGAACTGTGGTTGTCTATAATATTCAGTGGGTTAGTACCATTCTTTATTTTGATGTCCAAATGTCCCAGATTTGGCCAGCAGAAAGATGACTCCTGTGTCCTTTTGGCAGATCTCCATCTTTTCTTCAGCACTTCCTTATTTTCTGACACCACAAGATGCTCTAGGCTCATCTCGTACTTTCCCTGCCTCAGTCCTGGAACCAGTCATTTTCCTCAAGGAGACTTGATCCTTTTTAGTTGAGAATGGCATTTAGGAACAAAGATTTGAATGTTAGTTGTTATACCCATATTTTAAGAGTTCAGTTTTTCTATTTAGGGGGAAAGAAGGCTGAATCTATACCAGTCAGTCAGTTCAGTTGCTCAGTCAGGTCCAACTCTTTGCGACCCCAGGGACTGCAGCACACCAGGTCCCCTGTCCATCACCAATTCCCAGAGCTTGCTCAAACTCATGTCCATCGAGTCAGTGATGCCATCCAACCATCTCATCCTCTGTTGTCCCCCTCTCCTCTTGCCTTCAATCTTTCCCAGCATCAGGGTCTTTTCCAAGGAGTTAGTTCTTCCCATGAGGTGGCCAAAGTATTAGAGCGTCAGCTTCAGCATCAGTCCTTCCAATCAATATTCAGGACTGATTTCCTTTAGGATTAACTGGTTTGATCTCTTTGTAGTCCAAGGGACTCTCAAGAGTCTTCTTCAACACCACAGTTCAAAAGCATCAATTCTTTGGTGTTCAGCTTTCTTTATAGCCCAACTCTCACATCCATACACGACTACTGGAAAAACCATAGCTTTGATTAGATGAACCTTTGTCAGCCAAATAATGTCTCTGCTTTCTAATATGTGGTCTAGGTTGGTCATAGCTTTTCTTCCAAGGAGCAAGCGTCTTTTAATTTCGTGGCTGCAGTCACCATCTGCAGTGACTTTGGAGCCCAAGAAAATAAAGTCTGCAGTGTTTCCATTGTTTCTCCATCTATTTGCCATGAACAGATGGGACCAGATGCCATGATCTTAGTTTTTTGAATGTTTTTAAGCCAACATTTTCACTCTCCTCTTTCACTTCCATCAAGAGACTCTTTAGTTCTTCTTCGCTTTCTGTCATAAGGGTGGTGTCATCTGGGTATCTGAGGTTATTGATATTTCTCCTGGCAATCTTGATTCCACCTTATGCTTCATCAGCATGGCATTTTGCATGATGTACTCTGCATATAAGTTAAATAAGCAGGGTAACAATATACGTCCTTGACATACTCCTTTCCCAATCTGGAACCAGTCTGTTGTTCCTTTTCTGGTTCTGTTGTTCTTGACCTGCATACATATTTCTCAGGAGGCAGGTAAGGTGGGCTGGTATTCCCATCTCTTAAGAATTTTCCACAGTTTGTTGTGATCCACACAGTCAAAGACTTTGGCATAAAGCAGAAGTAGATGTTTTTCTGGAATTCTCTTGCTTTTTTGATGATCAAACGGATGTTTGATCTGTGGTTCCTCTGCCTTTTCTAAATCTAGCTTGAACATCTCGAAGTTCTCGGTTCACACACTGTTGAAGCCTGGCTTGGAGAGTTTTGAGCATTACTTTGCTAGCGTGTGAGATGAGTACAATTGTGTGGTAGTTTGAACATTCTTTGGCATGGTCTTTCTTTGGGATTGGAATGAAAACTGACCTTTTCCAGTCCCATGGTCACTGCTGAGTTTTCCAAATTTGCTGGNTTTACTTTGCTAGCATGTGAAATGAGTGCAATTGTGTGGTAGTTTGAACATTCTTTGGCATGGTCTTTCTTTGGGATTGGAATGAAAACTGACCTTTTCCAGTCCCATGGTCACTGCTGAGTTTTCCAAATTTGCTGGTATATTGAGTGCAGCATTTTATCAGCTTATCTTTGAGGACTTAAAATAGCTCAACTGGAATTTCATCACCTCCATTAGCTTTGTTCTTAGAGATGCTTCCTAAGGCCCACTTGGCTTCGCATTGCAGAAAGTGTGGCTCTAGGTGAGTGATCATGCCATCGTGGTTATCTGGGTCATGAAGATCTTTATTGTATAGTTCTTCTGTGTATTCTTGCACCTCTTTTTAATATCTTCTTCTGTTAGGTGCATACCATTTCTGTCCTTTATTGTGCCCATCTTTGCATGAAATGTTCCCTTGGTATNCTGGAGTGGGTTGCCATTTCCTTCTCCAATGCATGAAAGTGAAAAGTCAAAGTGAAATCACTCAGTGGTGTCCAACTCTTAGCGATCCCATGGACTGCAGCCTACCAGGCTCCTCTGTCCATGGGATTTTCCAGGCAAGAGTACTGGAGTGGTTTGCCATTGCCTTCTCGAATAAACAACCTAAGCTTATACATAAAACAACTATAAAAAGAAGAAAAAGAAAACTCAAAGTTACTAGAAGTAAAGAAATCATAAATATCAGAGTGGAAATAAATGGGGATAAATGAAGGAAACAATAGCAAAGGTCAATAAAACTAAAAGCAAATTATTTGAGAAGATAAACAAAATTGACAAGCCATTAGCCAGACTCATCAAGAGAAAAAGGGAGATTCAAATCAAAAAATTAAAGGTGAAAAGAGAGACATTACAACAGATAATGCAGAAATACAAAGGGTCATAAGACTATTTACTATGAGCATCCCTAAGCCAATAAAATGAACAACAATGAAGAAAATAGATAATTTTGTAGAAAAGAACACTCATCTAAGATTGAATCAGAAGGAAATAGAAAATACAAACAGGCCAATCAAAAGCACTGAAATTGAAACTGTGAAAAAAGATATTCTAAAAAACAAAAGCCAAGGACCAGATGACTTCCTAGGCAAATTCTATCAAATGGTTAGACAAGAGCTAACACCTATCCTGGTTAATTTCAATCTTTTCCAAAAAAATTGCAGAGGGAGTAAAACTCCCAAACTCATTCTACAAGGCCATCATCACCCTGATACCAAAACCTGAAAAACATACCAGGAAAAAAAATACAGGCTGATATCAATGATGTAAAAATCCTCAAAAAAGTTCCAGCAAACAAAATCCTACAACACATTAAAAGGTCATACACCATGATTATATGGGGTTTATCCCATGGATGCAAGGATTGTTTAATATATGCAAATTAATGCATATGATATACCATATCAACAAATTGAAATATCAAAACCATATGATCATCTCAATAGATACAGAGAAATATTTCAAAAAAAAATCCATACCCTTTAGGATAAAAACTCTCCAGAAAGTAGGCATAGAAGGAACATTCCTCAACATAATAAAGGCCATATATGACAAACCCACAGCAAAGATTATTCTCAATGGGGAAAAACTGAAAATATTTCTTCTTAAGATCAGGAACAAGACCAGGGTACCAACTTTCACCACTATTATTCAATATAGTTTGGGAAGTCCTAGCTATGGCAGTCAGAGAAGAGAAGGAATTCATATTGGAAAGAAAAAAAACTCTCACTGTTTGCAGATGACATGATACTATACACAGAAAACCCTACAAATCCCACCAAAAAATTATCAGAGCTAATCAAGGAATTTAGTAAAGTTGCAGGATATAAAATTAATACACAAAAACCCATGGCATTCCTATACACTAACAATGAAAACTCAGAAAGAGAAATTAAGGAAACAATCCCATTAACCATTGCAACAAAAATAATAAAATATCTAGGAATAAACTTACCTAAAGAGACAAAAGATCTGTATGCAGAAATATAGACCAATGGAACAAGACAGAAAGCTCAGAAATAAACCCACACAAATACGGGCACCTTATCTTTGACAAAGGAAGCAAGAATATTCAATGAAGAAAAGACAGCCTTTGTTTTCTGTCCTTAGGGTGGTGTCAATTGCATATGTGAGGTTATTGGCATTTCTCCTGGCAATCTTCATTCCAGCTTGTCCTTCATCCAGCCTGACATTGTGCATGATGTGCTCTGCATAGGTGTTAAATAAGCAGTCTGACAATATACAGCCTTGATGTACTCCTTTACCGATTTGGAACCTGTCCATTGTTCCATGTCCGGTTCTAAATGTTGCTTCTTAATCTCCATACAGGTTTCTCAGGAGGTAGGTAAGGTGGTCTGGTACTCCTATCTCTTTAAAAATTTTCCACAGTTTGTTGTGATCCACACAACTGAAGGCTTTAGCATAGTCAATGAAGCAGCAGTAGTAGCAGAATTCTCTGGAATTCTCTAGCTTTTTCTATCATCCAACAGATGTTGCAATTTGATCCCTAAGGCCATCAACTGCTTAGACCTTAAGTGAATTTAGGTTTCTATTAGTCAAATAATCACAAAAGAAATAGTTTGATTAAATAAAATAAAATCATGTAGAATTTACTTCTAAAATATTGTGTGCAGAGTCTTGTGCCCTGGGGTGGAGAGGGGAGCAGATGGGTAACAAAAAAGTAACATGTGTACATGTATAGATATTTATGGACTTTATCAGAACTTTCAGAAGTTCACTTTTCTCTGAAATCTATTCATCTAGAAAGGTCACAATACTTGACAGACACCAAAAAAACTACTTCAGTATGGTGACCTGGCAAAATGGAGTCACTTTAGAGTCAGACCTGTTATGTTGTTTAGGCTATACCACTTGCTACTCTACAGGTAGGGTCTCACTAACTAATCCTATAGAACTGTGCCAGTGCCCCATACTTGACATGTTCCTTGTTTAGAGTTCTCCTGCAACAACTCCCTTGTATTTCTAACTGCTTCTCAATCCTATCCAGACTGAAATAGTCTCCTGTAGCTACTCATNAGAGTCAGACCTGTTATGTTGTTTAGGCTATACCACTTGCTACTCTACAGGTAGGGTCTCACTAACTAATCCTATAGAACTGTGCCAGTGCCCCATACTTGACATGTTCCTTGTTTAGAGTTCTCCTGCAACAACTCCCTTGTATTTCTAACTGCTTCTCAATCCTATCCAGACTGAAATAGTCTCCTGTAGCTACTCATTTCAGAGAAGGCAATGGCATCCCACTCCAGTACTCTTGCCTGGAAAATCCCATGGATGGAGGAGCCTGGTGGGCTGCAATCCATGGGGTCGCTAAGAGTCAGACACGACTTCACTTTCACTTTTCACTTTCATGCATTGGAGAAGGAAATGGCAACCCACTCCAGTGTTCTTGCTTGGAGAATCCCAGGGATGGGGGAGCCTGGTGGGCTGCCGTCTATGGGGTTGCACAGAGTCAGACATGACTGATGTGAGTTAGCAGCAGCAGCAGCTACTCATTTGCCTCTTTCTTCCTACTACTGAACTACTGAACCACATCCCTTCCCTCAAAATCCTCTGCCTTTCACCTGCTGACCTGTATACAAATGTTATGGAGTCCAGAGGCTGTAGTAAGGGAGGAAAGAGGAATTATTACTAATGGGTAGGTGTTTATTTTAGGAGTAATGAAAAAGTTCTAGAACTAAATAGTGATGATGATTTTACAGCATCATAAGTGCACTGAGCTGTACACTTTAAAATGGTTGAAATGGTTAAAAAAATATGTTAAGTGTATTTTACGTCAATGTTAAAAATTATAGAGTAATATTAGAAGGATTCTTGGAGTTTATCTGGTCCAATCCCTCCATCTTCTAGGTGAGAAAACTGTGATCTAGAAAACAGGAAGGATTTGAGTAAGGTCACAGAACTTAAGCAAGTCATTTAATTCCTATATAAGTTTTCATATCTACTATCATATTCTTGTAGGATTGGCTTCAGGTCTAAAGTACTTTTGTTGCTGTGGTTCAGTTGCTCATCATGTCTGACTCTTTGTGACCCACGAACTGTGGCATCCCAGGCTTCCCTGTCCTTCACTATCTCCTGGAATTTGCTCAAAGTCATATCCATTGAGTTGATGTTGCCATCCAACCATCTCACCCTCTGTGGCCCCCTTCTCCTGCCCTCAATATTTTCCAGCATCAGTGTCTTTTCCAAGAGTCAACTCTTCACATCAGATGGCCAAAGTATTAGAGCTTTGGCATCATTCCTTCTGATGAATATTCAGGGTTGATTTCCTTTAAGATGACTGGTTTGATCTCCTTGCTATCCAAGGGACTCTCACGAGTCTTCTCCAGCACCACAGTTTGAAAGCATCAGTTCTTTGGTGCTCAGCCTTCTTTATGGTCCAACTCTCACATCTGTACATGACTAATGGAAAAACTATAGCTTTGACTATATGGGCCTTTGTCAGCAAAGTACTTCTGTATCTCCTCAGTAACTACTTGATGATAATCTGTTGGAGGAATTTATAAAGACTTCATTTTACAGATAAGAAAACCATTATTGGTTCTGCCTCCGAATTCCCTGTCATCTACTTATTGGAGCATAGCCAACAACTCAATGTTGGA
>SJYA01003311.1:415911-430137 GCA_006410615.1 Neotragus moschatus | reverse complement strand
AAGGCAGCCAATCAAATGTCCAATTAATGTTATGGATGAAACAACAGAGCCTTGTAAGGAAAGCCCCACCATGAAGGGAATGAGTCACAGTGTCTTCTACTGTTGCAAGCTCTTAAATATCATCTGCTTCATGCAAATAGCAATGTTTCAAGAAACTGGCTTAGATTACAATGTAAGGGCTAACAGCTTTAATCAAAGAAGTAGCTTAGGCTTATCTGACAGATGCTAGCCAGGTTCTCAAAAGTCCAAGATGAGTTAGTTATAATCATGCCTGGAGACTGGGACACAGACTATATGTCCTTCATGGTTATTTTCAATTTGAGGATTCTAAGTGAGACCTTAGAATGAGACCAAAGTAATATCTCTAAAAAGCAGAGATATTACTTTGCCAACAAAGATCTGTCTAGTCAAAGCTATGGCTTTTCCAGTAGTCATATATGGATGTGAGAGTTGGACTATAAAGAAAGCTAAGCACTGAAGAACTGATGCTTTTGAACTGTGGTGTTGGAGAAGACTCTTGACAGTCCCTTGGACTGCAAGGAGATCAAACCAGCCCATCCTAAAAAAAATCAGTCTTGAATATTCATTGGAAGGACCGATGCTGAAGCTGAAAGTCCAATACTTTAGCCACCTGATGTGAAGAACTGACTCATTGCAAAAGACCCTGAGGCTGGGAAAGATTGAATGCAGGAGGAGAAGGCGACAGCAGAGCATGAGATGGTTGGACGGAATCACTGACTCGATGGACATGAGTTTGAGCAAGCTCCAGGAGCTGGTGGTGGACAGGGAAGCCTGGTGTTCTGCAGTCCATGGGGTCACAAACAGTTGGACACGACTGAGCAACTGAACTGAAGTGAGACATACAGAGTGACCTACTTTAGTATGGAGGAAATCATCTTATCTCTGAGCTGGATGACTTCATATTTTAAAAAAAAATCCCCTCCAATTAGCCAAAAGATGAAGTGGATAATGTTATCCAAAGTGTGTATATAATGAGAAGCAATTAAGGTGGATCATGTGAATGCAAATGACTGCTAATAACACCATTTGAAACTTTAGTATGAATAAGAGAAATTTCTGTAATCCAGGAAGAAAGGCCCTCCCTGCTTATGTCATCCTTAATTCACAGATCTTATAATAAATCACCTCTAGCATCACAAACAAGAGTTTCTACTTAGATGGTTAAGACTATAGGTCTTTGTTCACCTGAAACTTGAATGGGTAAACAAGAGCATGTTTGAACTCATCTCAATAAATCAAAACACTGTTGCCATTAGCCTAAAATGGGAAGTAGGTCCTCAAGTGTTAACAGTCATGTTAGCAGCCCATGTATACCCTTTCCTGACTGTTCTGTAGCCCAGAACGCACAGGATTAAGATTTAGGAGGGGAGAACATCACTAAAAGTGGTAGATTGCGATGCACAGATAATAAGTCCCTCTACTGAATCACCCTTTAGCTGACTAAGACCAACAGAACAAACTTTTTCAGAATTCTGGAATCTAATCCAAAACTTACAGCAGGCAGGGAACTCTTTTTAAAAAATTTTATCGAGGTATAGTTGATTTACAATGTTGTATTAGTTTCAGATGTACATCAATGTGAATCAGTTATACATATACATGTATTCACTCTTCTTTTTAGATTCTTTTCCCATACAGGCCATTACAGAGTATTGAGTATAATTCCCTCTGCTATACAGTAGGCCCTTATTAGTTATCTGTTTTATATATAATAGTGTATATATGTCAATCCCAATCTTTCAATTTATCCCTCTTAATGCAGAAAAGGGTGGCTAAAATTTGATAAGATAATTTTGAAGCATTTTGCTAATTTGTCTACCATTTCTGATTCCCCAGCAGCTGAGAGAAAGGTGGCCCATATTCCTCCTGCAGCTTGCTGGTAGCCAAGGGGCTAATGACCTTGTTCTTAAAATACTGTGGCTGTGTGTTTTGACCTTTTTGATCCTGAGGGTCAGGCATAGAGACTGACCTTTGTCTTAAACTCCTACACAAGGCTAAATTGGCTTTAGAGGTCATGATTGCCTTGTTGAAAGACTTAAAGACTTACACTGCCCATGTCCATCTGGGGCAAAGGATGGCAGAAGGGGCAAGCAGCAAATGGATGCAATACCACAGAAAGAAAGAGACTGAGGAAAAAATTTCTTGGGAGAATCAGAAGGGCCATCGTGCACACCAAGGAAGTCAGAGTGCAACACACATGCCCCGAACCAGATGTATGCTCAGTAAAAGCCTGAGTAGGTGGTAGGCTTGCACTTCTGGAGGATCTGTAGGTTCCATGCAATCAGGAATGTAAGAAAAGAAAAGTAAGGCAGAGTTATGGGAAGCCTAGATTAGTGTTGAAGGAATGCCCCAAATCTTAGCCAAGTTGCAAAGATCTGGTCAGTAATTTGTTTATTTTGGCTTCAGGTATTTAAAAGCAACCTCTGTCAGTTCACCGGCTGACTAATGAAATAATGGAATGGAGACTTCCATGATTACACATGGCAAGGAATGCAGTCTTTGCAGAAAAAAAAAGTTTGGAAAAGTCACTAAATAAGTAGGCAATTGTATCCCTCAACAAACAACAGCAACAAACTCTGAGGAAGGAAGAGAATCTGATTTCCAGAGTTATCAAACTATAATATTCAAACTGCCCAGTTTTCAACAAAAAAAATTATAAGGCATACAAAGAAACAGGAAATTATGGCCCATCCACAGGAAAACAACAGACATAAACCATACCTGAGGAATTCCATACGCTGTAATTACTAGACAAAGACTTAATATCACCTGTCTTAAGTAAGAGTCAGCAGGCCTGAGTTCAAGTCCTGGCTTTGTCACTAATTCCCTACATGAGTAAGAAAGTCACTTCCATTCTCTGAGTCTATGTTTCCTCGGGATTTATAAAATGAGGAAACTAGGATGACCAGTGGTCACAAGCTGGGAACTGACATTTCAACTTAGCCTACTGATATGTTCAGTTTATTCTTCACAGTGTTTCTTTTAAAATGTGAATTATTAGTCAACATTTTTAAAACATGAAGATTTTTACATGAAATCCAATTCTTGGCTTTTCTTGAAAAATCTAGATCTGAGCTCGCTGGACTTTCATATTTGCTATACTCTATTCCACCAATGAGTACTATCCAAGTCACTTTTGCTCCCTTTAGATAGGCCATAGATTTCCCAACTTGACACAGGCTCCCACTAGATGTGTATAAGAGACAGGCTTGAAAGCTCCAGATGGTGTATCTACAAGGATGAGTTATGCTTTTTTGCTTCTAGGTTGACATTAATGGACACTTTGATAGAAGGCTACTGTCCTGCTAGGAATCTTTCCTGATGGCACCCCAGAGTTGTCATCCCTCCTCTGATTTATCTGGAATTATTTATCCTGTGAAGTTGAAGCACANGTTACCTGCCTGGCCCTGTAAACATCTAAGTCAGCTATTCCTGGCTAAGATGGGTCTTTACAGCTCTAAACCTACTGCGAGTCTAGGGTTTTATATAGGTGAAAAGCTTTCCCAAGTGAAATGAAAAAAGAGATACTATATAATCCAAAGCCAAGTAATACTCTGGGAGCAGTGGGCTTTCCTATAAATAGGAGAGGTTTAGTTTCTGTGACATCTGATCTGCACAACCCTAAGGAATGATGGTAATGATCTGATTAGCTCATCCTTTCATCTTCTGCCACAAGGCCAGAAACCAGGGAGATCTAGAATTTTAAGAAACAAGGAAAATATATGCTGATGGCTTCAGAGTAGGCTCTTTACACTCTGAACAAACCCATGCCTTGTCTCTCAGGCCTCAGCTACCACTAATAGCAGGTTGTTACATATTCTGTACAGAGCCTGCCCTCGAGTGGGCAGTAAGCTGACCCCAGACCATGGCCCAAAGTCAGAACAAAGGCCAATTTTTACATGGTAATAAAAGAAATAGGCTTGAATGATTTGGAATTAGGACCCCGAATGGGATAAGAGGGCCACCACAGGAATGGGATTTTCTACTTAAGAGACACATCATATCCTAGCAGTCAGCTCTAAGCTCCCAAAGGGGATACCAGCCCAGAAAAGCAGCTGAAGATGTCAGCACTTAGATGTAAGGATTGATCTTCAGCAAGCTCTAATTCACTTAACCTGATCAGTTGCTGTGGAGGAGGAAATGGCAACCTACTCGGGTATCCTTGCTGGGAAAACCCATGGACAGAGGATCCTGGCAGGATACAGTCCATGGCGTTGCAAAGAGTTGGACACAACTGAGTGACTGGGCATGCATGACCAACTGCGGAGAAAGTAAATCAACTCCTGCATTGCTCTTGTGAAGTCATATCCCCAGAGATATGAAAGAAAATGAGAACACACACACACATATACATATGTACATACAGACTAAAATTCTGAATAACAGTAGAGGCAGATATCTGCCTGGATAGAAGGCATATAAACTCAGAAGTTTCTGGTATAGCACCCATAATGGCATCACACTTCCTATTTACAGATATCCAGCATACCTAAGGTTACAAATGATTTTCACAAGACTTAATTATCCCCATTTTACAAGGAGGAAAATTGGGTTTCAAAAATATACAGAAAACTGTTCAAGGTGCATACTCAGAACTGAGGCAAGAATCTGATTTCTCAGATTCCATATTGGTTTTAAACCTAATTAACAGCAGGTAAGTCACCTTGGATAGAACAGCACTAAACATTCTAGGGCTGATGTTCACATAGCAATGAGACTTCCAGGTAGGAAATGGAAATGTTCCACTATCTCAGTGACCTATTTGGTCCAATGATCCACTAAGGTGTCCAGTTGGTATAGAGTTAGGAGGAAAGTCTTTTCTTTGTCATTATACTTTTATGTTATATGCCAAATACCCTAAGGACAGTATTCTCAAGAAGTTACTGAATCTCAGCTCAGGATGAGACTAGATAAACAAGGCCACAATACTACAACATAGAGGTACCTCATCTCAGGAAATCAACATCTACCTATATCAGTACTAATGAAGATTCAATAGTTGAGTGTTACTCATCTATATGTCCTACCTAGAATGTCAGAGCTTGAACAGATTCTAGAGAATGCTTCAGAGATGAAGGAGAAACTAAAAACCCATGCTGCTGCTGCTGCTGCTGCTAAGTCGCTTCAGTCATGTCTGACTCTGTGTGACCCAATAGATGGCAGCCTACCATGCTCCACTGTCCCTGGGATTCTCCAGGCAAGAATACTGGAGTGGGTTGTCATTTCCTTCTCCAATGCATGAAAGTGAAAAGTCAAAGTGAAGTCGCTCAGTCGTGTCTGACTCTTAGCGGCCCCATGGACTGCAGCCCACCAGGCTCCCCCATCTATGGGATTTTTCAGGCAAGAGTACTGGGGTGGGGTGCCATTGCCTTCTCTGGAAAACCCATGATGATATGTCAAATGTTTGGAAAAGCAAAGATTATAACTCAGGTCTCTCATTTTCTAATATAGCTAGCACTGCCTCCACAGTACAATTCTAATCTCAACCAAAGTCAATGTAGAAGAATGTTGTTAGCAATTCTACATTTAAATACCTACTAGAAAAGAGCCTGGGCTTCCCTGGTGGCTCAGTAGTAAGGAATCTACCTGCCAGTTCAGGAGATGTGGGTTAGATCTCTGGGTTGGGAAGATCCCCTGGAGAAGGAAATGGCAACCCACTCCAGTATTCTTGCCTGGGGAATATTATGGACAGAGGAGCCTGCCAGGGTACAGTCCATGGGGTCGCAAAAGAGACGGACACAATTTAGTGAGTGAAGAAACAACAACAACAAGAAAAGGGCCTACATAACCTCTGCCATTGAATTTCTTGAGTAACACAATCTTACCAGAATGTAAACCTATACATAAATGCTCATTTATGAGAACTGAAAGGTCTAACTTGGCTTCAATTTTCACATCATTCATGCAACAATTTAACCTGATTTCCTTTTACTGGTAACACCACAACTGCTAGCTGCTAAAGTTCCATTGTATTCCCCTTTAGAGATCAGAAGTCCATTTACTTATCACTTAAAAAGGTTTGCAGTGATCAAAAACTCATTACAAATACAATCTGAGGCAACATCTTAGTTTCTCAAAGAATAAACACTTGTATAATAGAATATTGGAGTTCTAACTTATGATTTAGGCTTTTTCACTAATGCTCCTGGTTTGCTGCCACATTTGTCAGTCTAGATTTGTGCTATTTGATACAGTAGCAATTGTAACATTGCTAATAGGCTATTAGCCTATTACAGTAGCAATTGTAGCCTGTACAGTAGCAATGTACAGTAGCCTATACAGTAGCAATTGTAACATTGCTAATAGTAATATATGGCTAATAGGCACTTGAAATGTGACCGGTGTGAATTGAGATGTGTATAGAATACACATCAGATTTCAAAAACTTAGTAAAATATTTAAAATTTTATAGTGATAATATAATATTATACCATAATATTTTAGATATATTGGGTTAACTAAAATACATTAAATTACTTTCACCAATATCTTCTTGTTTTAGTGTGGCTAATAGAAAATTTTATAGTTGTGGCTTGCATTTATGGCTCACATTATATTTCTATTGGACTATACTGGCATAAGCCAAATCGTTCTCAATATCAAAGATTCTGATTTAACCAGCCTAGAGCTGGGGTTTTAGTGTTTGTGCCTTTTAAAGCTACCGAAGTGAATTATTTCATTGTGCAGCCAAGATTGAGGACCGCTAGGCTAGACTCTATACCAAGCATGTTTGGTCCAGCCAGGGGTCTCCTCAAAGGTCAGTTTCAGCCCACCCATGTGGCTACTGAAGCTATGTGCTTGGAGAAACACTCCTCTTGGCCTTGGATGTATGAGCATCAATGTCAGTTCACTGATATTCTAACACTTGGTTCTGTTATTTGTCTCCTAGAGTTTTTCTGCTTTTCCCAGTATTTTATCCCACCCCTTGAATTACAGTTTATTATAAAAATGACATTTCATTGAAGATGAAATACATGCATATTTGGGTGATTTTCACTGAGTGCAATTTAATCTTTTTTTAAAAAGGGGGGCTGTCAGCCCAAGGTACACAAGCTGTCTATATACAGGGTCTCATGCTAGTTACAAAGGCCCATGGTTATTGTTGTGCTCTTTCTAACTACCCCTGGGACCAATTCATTAACCAACAAAGCTGAGTTAGGACACATGGTCTACGGAGACTCTGATGGAAGACACCATATACGTTAGAGGGAAAAGGACTAGATATTTCATTAAGAAATTCTCAGTATAGAGGGGATGAGAGGCCATTTTGTCTACCTCTTTGCTTCTGAGCAGAGCCCTCACCTAAATTATTGTAACCAGATAACAGTGCTTCCTACATTTGCAACTCCCGAAAGAGGCTTCTTTCAATCACTATGGTCAGCCTTGATACACAGACCTTCTTGGAACTATTAATAATAAGGGGGCAGTGGTGAGGATGATAAAGCAAGTTACCATGTGCTAAGTACCCACTATGTGCCATACACTTTACTCACACAGTAATCTCATTTAATCATCATAAAATTTCTGCTATTCCTATTTTTCAGATGAGGAAATAAGAAAAGATAAAAGTTTTGCCAAAAGCCATAGAGGCAGGAGGTAGTAGAAATGAAACTGCATCTTCATCTTGGATTATCTGATTCCAAATGACCTGCTCCTTCCCTCATATCACACTTCTATCCTTCATTTCCTGAGGCCCTTCATTTTCCAAGGACTCAAGCCACTCTGATCTTTTGTTTGAGGTCAGGACTTCACCCTCATCTTACAAAAGAAACTAACAAAAGGTGATAGTAAGGATGGCTATAAGACACCCTGATGTGGCTTTGGTACTTGTATTGCCATAAATCTATATTAATATATATTATTTTGTCCACTGTGATATCCCCTAGCATGAAATAATTGTCAACACTATTTTGCATATGGGGAAAATCACAGCTCATGACTGCCAAACAGCTAATTCTAGCTCATAACACCAAGGAAGGCCACGAGCTGGAACACCATACCAGTGTTCTTCCCCCATTAGCAATGGCAACCCACTCCAGTACTCTTGCCTGGAAAATCCCATGGATGGAGGAGCCTGGTAGGCTGCAGTCCATGGGGTCACACAGAGTCGGACATGACTGAAGCGACTTAGCAATGGGTAATACAGAGGCAGTAGAAATTGCTAAGGATCACCTTCTCAAGGACCCCTTCTTTTAAGGGCCAGGTTCTTCGTGGCATAATGTCAAACGGGCCAAGGCCTTGGCAGCCTTATCAAGCTGCCTGCTTCCCACACTTGGCACATTTTAGTTCCCAACCACCTTGCAAAAAAGCAATATTTGCGGTCAGTAATTTTAGCCCTTGAGAGGGTAAGGAGCCCAGATTCTTACATTAACAGCTGCAGACAATCATGAGACAACATGCAGGGGTGTTCACACTTCC
This sequence comes from Neotragus moschatus, assembly GCA_006410615.1. NCBI lineage: Eukaryota > Metazoa > Chordata > Mammalia > Artiodactyla > Bovidae > Neotragus > Neotragus moschatus. The sequence continues at coordinate 421,698 of SJYA01003311.1, read as the reverse complement.
CTAAATGAGAGAAAAGAGGCAAAGGAAGCAGAGAGGAGTGGGGAGGGCAGAAAGAGGGTGGGAAGAGAGCTATAAAAAGAAAGGATAAAAAAAGAAGAGGCAAGTAAAAGAAAGAAAGCAGAAAAGAGAGGTAAGAAAGGTAAAATTTCACAGCAATATAGAGTTGAAAAGGTCTTCAAAACTATCATGGCCAAAAGGGAAGTGATTTGTGCAAAGTCACAATGGGTAGAAGGTGGGAGGCAGGAGATGGGGACTGTTATAAAAACAAGAAAAAAACCTCAAAATTAGAAGGGCAAAGATTAAAGAAAGCCCAAGTGCTGGGTAGGAGACCAAAAACATGGAGGAAAAATGTGAGGAGCCATAAGAAGGGGAATGAGGAGAAAAGGAGTTGGTGAGGGGGAAGCCAGGGGCAAGTAGCCAAGGAGAAAGGAGAGGAGAGTGAAAGCTGACACTCACCCTCACAAAGCTGGCAGGAAACCATCCCTCCTCATCGTCGATCTGGCCCCACCACCAATCCTTGTTGGAAGCATCCAAGACTTTGATGACGTCGCCAGCCTTAAATGCCAACTCCCGGTTGGCCATGGTGACGTGATCCCATACTGCCTCAGCACTAACGATGGAATCTCCAGTGATCAGCTTAGGAGACAAAATAAGAATGTGTTCAGTCCACACATCTAGCTACCTTACTTCCCCCGCTCCCCGAAGCTCTACTACTTATGGGAAAACTCACATATTAGTGGTGAAGGGTGGGGTTGATGGAGATGACACTGGGAAAGCAAGCTCTACTGGACCATAAGACAATACTATCAATTCTCCATTAGCCAGTGGGTAGAATGACCCAGAATGTGTATATGGACTATGCAGGCCTCAAACTTTTATTCCTACTCATGAGCTCTTCCTCTAGAAAAGAAAAAGATCCAGTCCATCTGTCCTTGATGCTTCAAGGCAGCACTGGATCTGGAACGAGTGGAGAGTCTGAAACCAATGGCTAAAATGAGGCTCGAGCATATTTGCTCTAAACTCTCTGTTCTCCCCATTTCCTCTTTCTTTCAACTGTCCAATTGAGAGTTGGTGATACATTATTTAACTCTACTGTACCTCACTCATATGAGTTACAGACCATGGCATTCCTCACATATAATGGACACCAGTCCTGCGCCTCCTGTTCTCACCCACACATGATGCTATCCAGAGAATTCATGTGTTCATAGGTATGAAAGAATCTGGCATTCTGTGATGCCTTGCTCCCAGGAAACTTGACCTTGTCACAGATTCACTCAGTGATTTATACAACGACCCTGTGAGATACATAGGGAATCTAGGTTGACTTCTGCATTTGCTAGATGTCAAAACTGAGCCATAAGGAGATTAAAGGGTAAGCTCAGATCACCCAGCAAGGTAGGGCTATGTACCTTGGTCCTTAGACTTTATGGCCAGCAGGACTTGGCTCCACATAGTAGCAGGCAGACATCTATGCCACTTCCACATAAACACACACACACATGTTCATGACACTTGTCTAGGCACAGTAATGAGGATGGGTATGGGGGAATAGGCTGTTTCTCTCTGGCTACCATCTTGACCACTGTATTATTTGTTCTCGTTTCCTCCACAACTGCTTCCAGCCTGTATGGGTCATCAATCTTCTTGGCATTTGGAGGAACAATTTCCAGAATGAGAACATATGGTTCATCAGGCAAAGGACTTAAACAATCCCTTCCCAGAACTGAATTGCTGAACATGTCCTCTAGAAGTCATCTTTTCCATCAGTCTACTCTGATGAAGGACACCAAGGTAATTATTGGCTCCGCAAGACCAAAGTCAAAATAATTCAGACAACACAGACAGATGCACAGGATCATGCATCCTCTCATACAGGTCTGCCTTCCAACATACCAGCCAGAGAATAACCCTATGGTCATGATATTAATGCATAACACATGACACACATAGGAAAAAAACACACACACTGATCTTTTGACTTAGTTAAGACATTCTGATGGTTAGCTCCTGCCTAAGGAATCCTTCACTGGGTTATAGCCATTGTTTTTTGATAGAAGGCATAGAGGGAGCTCCTCAGTTTGGATGCAAAAGAGATTTCAAATAGGACCTTTTATAATACCACCTTTCAAGTACCTCATGAATTACTGTTTACAAAGCATTTCACATCTACTGTATCACTTGATCCTTATGAATGAGCTGGGTCTCACTATTACCCATATTTTAAAGATGAGGAAACTGAGTCTCAGAGTGGTGAACTGGTCCTTTGGCCAATCACATATGTAATAAACTATAGAGGTCAGTCTTTCGACTGCATATGCACTAATATCTATCATGCCATACTACCAATGTCTAATAATTCAGCTCAGTTCAGTTCAGTCGCTCAGTCATGTCTGACTCTTTGCAACCCCATGAATTGCAGCACACCAGGCCTCCCTGTCCATCACCAACTCCCAGAGTTCACTCAGAATCACGTCCATCGAGTCAGTGAAGCCATCAAGCTATCTCATCCTCTGTCATCCTCCTTTCCTCCTGCCCCCAATCCCTCCCAGCATCAGAATCTTTTCCAATGAGTCAACTCTTTGCATGAGGTGGCCAAAGTACTGGAGTTTCAGCTTTAGCATCCTTTCTTCCAAAGAACACCCAGGGCTTATCTCCTTTAGAATGGACTGGCTGGATCTCCTGGCAGTCCAGGGGACTCTCAGGAGTCTTCTCCAACACCACAGTTCAAAAGCATCAATTCTTCAGCACTCAGCTTTGAGTGGCTGTATCAAGGTTTAAATTCTTCATTTCTTGTTTATAACTAGTTTATGCCCCCCACTAAAATCCCTAATTTCCCAATGGTCACAACTTCTTCATCTTGTGATCCCATCATCCCCAAAAGCCAGGAGATGGTACTGGGTTACTCCAGCAAGGTGCCCAAANCTCAGCTTTGAGTGGCTGTATCAAGGTTTAAATTCTTCATTTCTTGTTTATAACTAGTTTATGCCCCCCACTAAAATCCCTAATTTCCCAATGGTCACAACTTCTTCATCTTGTGATCCCATCATCCCCAAAAGCCAGGAGATGGTACTGGGTTACTCCAGCAAGGTGCCCAAATTGCACCTAGCCTTGGCACACTGTTGATGTGACTTCTAATAAAATACTTCCCAATCCTCAGGGCATTTCAAGTACAGGACCAAATATAGGTTGGTTCTTGCTGAGACTTACCGTTGAGTGGGACACATGGTGTTCTGCATTCCCAAACCAAAGACACTTTTGGACATGAATAAAAAGATGAAGAGGGAGAAGAGTCAAAATTCTTAAAGGAATAATATCCAATTCCTTTTTAATCTAGATTTCCCAGCAATTCTAATTTCAAATATTCTATTCCATTGTCCTACAAATAATCTGTTATCAGACCCATGTGTCCTGACATTTTACCTGAAAATATGATCACTATTCACTGTAGGCATTGGGAGTTTGATCTCTCAGGCTGGTTTCTGATCAACAATGAGGCATGTGTGCCTATAGCTAGCTTGGAGTGGCCAGTGGGCCCTTTTAGGAGGAAGGAAAGAAGGCAAGGAAGAGGGAGGAAGAAAAACAGACAGGAAGAGAAGCACTTGTTGAAAATATGTGCCAGGCGTTGGGTAAGGGGATTTCTTTTGTGATCTTAGTCTCTATAGCTCTTAAGCATTAATATACTCATTTTTACTGACTATAACCTGTGAGGTTACCAAGCAGCCCACAGTCACCCAGTTAGTAGGTGGTCAAGCAGATATGAATGTCTACCTGACCTTATTGTATAGCTTTGCTTTTGTGAATCCCCAACACTACCTATCAAGAAGGCAAGGTGAGAGGGCTCCCAGCTGGTTTCTCTCTCCAGGGATACTAGTCCACCCTGTGAATGATCTAAATCAGTAGTTCTCAATCCCCTGGAAGGCTTGTTAAAATACAGATTGCTAGGTCCCATGAGTCTCTTATTCAGTACTCTGAAGTGAGACTTGAGAACTTGTATTTCAAACAAATTCCCAGGGGATGCCTGCTGGTTCAGGGACCACACTTGGTGAACCAGAGACCTAGAGGGTCTTTCTAGTCTAGGCTTTACCCCTGCCTTTCCTGATGCCTCATTCTCCTAAGGACCCCCATGGCACCCCACTCCTTGCTTGGTTACAAGGTACTGCTCAGTGGTTGGTATGTCTGAGAATGAGTATTTTGGGTCACGTAGGGAGCATTCTCAATGCCAGGCCTTGCAAACACAGAAATAAAACCCTCGCCCAGTTTTCTTGTCTTCTTTCTTTCTTGCACCTTTTGTCTTCCTCTTCACATTCTTGACCTCTAGCTGAACAGTACCACCCCCCAAATAGTTATTTAATTAGCCTGGGTGGCTGCTGGAAATACTAGAGTTTTAATGGCAAGGAGCAGCAGAGAGAAGGATTAAAAAACTGTTGTTCAAAATCGTATATGTCCTATTGCCATGAAAAGTAGCTGAACCTGGCTTTCCTTCTGAGAAGCTTCACAAGGGGATAAGAAGCAGCCTGAAGGATTTTGTCTTTAAGTTTTTTTTTTTTCAGTTGATACTTGCCCCTATTCTCTCAAAATCTCCCTCCCTCAACAGCTGCTGCTGCTGTTGCTGCTAAGTTGCCTCAGCTGGGTACAACTCTGTGCAACCCCATAGACGGCAGCCCACCAGGCTCCCCTCATCCCTGGGATTCTCCAGGCAAGAGTACTAGAGTACCCTCAACAGCTAGGCATGGACAAAAGAAAATTCTTTCCTTTGTTCCATTTGGCTGGTTGATGTTAGTTGCTCAGTCATGTCCAACTCTTCATGACCCTATGGACTCCAGGCTCCTCTATCCATGGGATTCTCTAGGCAAGAACATCCCTTCTCCAGGGGATCTTCCTGACCTAGGGATTGAACCTGGGTCTCCTGCGTTGCTGGCAGATTCTTTATTATCTGAACCACTAGGGAAGACCTTGTTTCCTTTACACATATCTAAAATAGGCTGGGATTTTATTCTCTCCTGAATAAACCAGAGATCTTTTTCATATGGCCTTGTAAACAGACTGTTATCTTGCCCAAATTGTTCAAGGACAAGACTCTTACCCATTTCTGGGTTACAAAGGTGTAACTCAGACTGTTTCAACAATAGTGGGGAGGTATCAAAAGATTGGCTATTAGAAGAAGCTCTACCAGTAAGTCACGGAATCATCTTGGATGGGTCCCTTTACCTGTCTCAGTTTATCTGTCAAGTTATAGACTTGAATCAAACAGCTCTTTCCAGTTCTGGCTTTCTACTAAGGGTAACACTTGAGCTTTGCAAAGGTCAGGAATTTCATTACTGTAGATTATTTCTTCTCACTGATCTTTGCACTTGATAGTAAGTAAATGTTAGTCACTCAGTAGTGCCCAGCTCTTTGTGACCCAATGGACTGCAGCCCACCAGGTTCCTCTGTCCATGAGATTTTCTAGGCAAGGATACTAGAGTGGGTTGCCATTTCCTTCTCCAGGGGATCCTCTCAACCCAGGGATTGAACCCAGGTCTCCTGTGTTGCAAGCAGACTCTTTACCAACTGAGCTACCAGGGAAGTTTTGCACTTGATAGGATTTTTTTACTGCTCTCTACTCAAGAAAATGAGAACTTGGCACTGGCTAGTCCCTTCCTGAATATAACTCACTCGGGCATTGTTAGTGATACATTAAAGCACAGGCCAGCCAGACTGACTGGGAAAACTGAGGAATGGGTTTTCCACTTTAGCCCTTGACTGCTCTATTCAAAAGTCAGTGGGGGGCCATGGGGCAGTGTA
>SJYA01003311.1:405462-415657 GCA_006410615.1 Neotragus moschatus | reverse complement strand
TACGCCATGGGGCAACTAAGCCCCATAGCAACAAGAGAAGCCCACACACCACAAATAGAGAAGCCCTTGCACCACACCTAGAGAAAGCTCACGCACCACAATGAAGACTCAGTGCAACCAAAAATAAATTTTAAAAAATGTCTGTGGCAGGGAAAGCGTCCCTGGTGGCTCAATGGTAAAGAATTTGCATGCCAATGCAACAGAATGGGTTTGATCCCTGATCTGGGAAGATCTCACATGCTGTGGGACGACTAATACAACACAGAATACTGAGCCTGTGCTCTAGAGCCCTTGAACCACAACAACTGAGTCCACATGCCACAGCTACTGAAGCCCATGTGCCTAGAGCTCGTGCTCTGCAACAAGAAAAGCCACTGCAATGAGAAGTCTGCACACTGCAACTAGAGAGTAGCTCTAGCTTGCCACAACTAAAGGCCCATGTGCAGCAACAAAGACCCAGCAGAGCCAAAAATAAATAAAAGTCAGTAAAGACCTTTGCTCTTTGTTCTAGCCACATAGCTCCTCAGATAAATCATCTTTCTCATGACATTAGCTCTTACTACTTCCAGTCCCATATTTCCAACTACCTGTTTCACATTTCCCTGGGGGCCTGCTACTGCCTCCAATAAAACATATGTAAAACTCATAATATTAAGGCCCCATTCCCCTGCATCCTTATTTTTCTCATTTCTGATAAACTTTCTGGGCCTGCTGATTTTTTCTTCTACATATAGATATGACCCTTTATCTTCTTTTTCAATGCCTTTTCTTAGGCCTGGGCCTTATCACCTCAAGTTGCCTCCTAACTGGCCTTCCTACGGCTCACAGGTCTCTCTCCTCCTTAACAATGCACTTCTTAAAACTTCTTTGTTGGTGCCACTATTCATGCTCAAGAAGCCTCAAAAACTCCCTACTGTCAATCTCTCAAAGCTCTCCTTAATCTAGCCCCATCTATGGATCCAATCTTTGTCTTGAACCAACAGGGACCTTCCACTCTGGTATCACAGAGTCTCTTTCAGGCAGATGACTCCTACCTCTGTGCCTGATTCAGCCATTCCCTTGTTCATGGTTAAGCGTAGGGATATGAGATATGCTTCCTCTTCCTTGCCATATGATCTTGGCCCACCTGCTCCCTAATCTTGTCCCTGATGACTCCACCCTGTATCTTCTCTCCCTTGCCTCTTTCACTAATTTTTACATAGGATAAGAAGAATATATTAAATAACATAGAGTTATTCAAGTTGTTAACCAGGGTTATTATTCTCCAAACAGATTGCATACTTGTGAACAGTAAATCTAAAACATCTGCTTAATCTATAATGAACAACACTGTTTTTAGCCTCTAAAGTTCTGTGCCCAGAGCCCTAAAACCAGGTAAGCTCTGAGGAAGATCACGGTAAAAGAGTTAGCATCTCTGTCAGGTTGCAGAATATTCTATGGGGCCAAAGAAACTATTTGCATAATATATACCAGATGACCTAGGGGCCAATCCATTGCTGATAGGATTTATGGCCAGGTGGCTTCTGAGGTGGGCTGGCTTTTGCTGAAGATCTTCACAGATGCTCAATGGTCATCAGAGAAAGAAGAAATGTCAGGTAAGAAAAAAAACTGAATTTTTTTTTTTAAATCATAAGGATTGCTATTTGTTTTCCATATGACTTAATACTTCATACCTAGCTAGTTTCAGCTTTAATCTGGATGCTGCAATCACCCATAACCAGATAATTTCATTTCTGAGCAGATTAATGCATTCAAGTGATGTGGCTCTAAATGTATTGAAAGGAAGTATGCAAATATTGGCACTTTTCATGATGTGATTATCTTTTTCCTAGTTTGGGCATGTGATTTGTGAGTCATTAGGCATTGGCTTCCTTTAATATCCCACTGTTAATATAATTTTTCACTTTAACAAAATGAAGGTTGGCTTTAGCCACACCTGGCAGACACGAACCCCAGCCCAACTGGCTTGATTTGAAAGAAGAGGCTAGATGCAGGTCAGCTCAGCAAGAACAAGACAGACCACGTGATCCAGAGGCCAATATGTCAAAAGCCAATTCACACCTGTCAGCTCCTAAAAGCTGGGTAAATCTATCAGATTAGCATCTTAAGATATGAAGCCATCCAGGACAAATAACAATTATTACAGACCAATAACAAAGGATAACACCTCTTTCTAGACCTCTTCTAAAAGAAGTTACGAAGTGATCTCAGTGACCAAGTAGGGAAGTTGCTTGCTTGGTTTACACCTTAGCAATGGACTCTTCTAGTATGATACTTCCAGAGAAGGCAATGGCACCCCACTCCAGTACTCTTGCCTGGAAAATCCCGTGGATGGAGGAGCCTGGTCTGCTGCAGTCTATGGGGTCCTGAAGAGTTGGACACAACCGTGCAACTTCCCTTTCACTTTTCACTTTCATGCATTGGAGAAAGAAATGGCAACCCACTCCAGTGTTCTTGCCTGGAGAATCCCAGGAATGAGGGAGCCTGGTGGGCTGCCGTCTATGGGGTCACACAGAGTCGGACACGACTGAAGTGACTTAGCAGTAGCAGTAGCAGTATGATACTTCAGCCAACCTAATGGGCCCAGGAGTTTCTGAAGTGAGACCCAGCTGCTGCCCCAAAGCTTATGATGTCAAGAGTGTGGTCTTGTTGAAGGAATAGGTCCTTTAGAGAAAACGCAGCCAAAAGGGCCAAGGATCGCAAAGATCAGAGAGAAGTGTTTCCAGACCACCAATCATGATACCATTGGCTGCAGAGGTCTCCCTCAACAGAGTAGCTCCCATCCTGATAAGCATCAGCTTGCACCTTCAAAGCATCTTGGAAATAAAAGTTACTGTCAAGTTGTTTGGGAATTTTTTGGTATCATCCAGGTGCCTCTGATTCTTTATACAAGTTTCTCAATTGTCATTCTCAGACTCTTTACTCAGAATCACCCCAGCATTTTTAACAAGCAGCCCGAGAGTGATTCTAAATCATATATCACACTGAGACCAAGTGTCTTTTAAACTTTCTAGAGCCTGAGTTTGAAGTATAAGAATTTCCTCTAACTGCAATGGTTTGCAAAGAAACCAGAATCTCTAGAATTCTCACTCTTGGCTTCTCTTTCTTGTGTCAGTTTTCAAGCAGGCTAAGGAATTACAGTAGTTTGTCTAAGTGGATTTTCCCAGGCTGCCTCAAGAAACTATCTGTACCTGCACCCCTTCTTCCATTCCCTCCTAGACCTTCAATATTGACACCCTAATGGAAAATTTTTGCAGCATCTCTCTACACTACAATCTAGAAGCAATTTCCTAGAGCTATGTTCAATCTACCCAAGTCAGTTCCCAATACTCTAAGAGAAAAATTATCAGTTAAAAAGAAAAAAGACCCAGCGATGCTCTCTCCATGAGTTGAGTCAGAAGCATGTCATCCCAAGCTGGAGGTCACTCTGACCCCTACCCATCTCTTGAGTCAGACTGGGACCTATCTCCAAAATATTCCTGCCCTGATTATCTCACCCTTCTTGGACTTGCTGTGGCTACTAAGTTCCAGCTATCCATGTGGGTTGCACGTTTCCTACATACCTTGAAAGATGACCAGAGCAAGCCCGGGGGAAAGGCAGGAGATTAAAAAAAAACCCAAATGCTTGAAGTGACCTAGACTCATCACCCTACACCTGGGTTCTTGAATTTCTTTACATAGTTCCACTGAGACAAGACTTGGAAGCCTTAATTTTTCTGGATGGTGACTTGAATTCCTCCAAGGGATGGGAGTGGGGCTCCTCTAGGTTTACAGAAGGGTTAGGAGGAGGGGGCTAGAACTACATGAAGAATTTGTCCTCTGTGTCTCCCACATGTATAGTTCTATACTCATCAACACCACAGCCAGAGGGTGGGTGGGCAAGGCAGTAAGAAGGGAAAGTCATTTTTTATCCATTTGACAGATGTCGTGTTAAAATCTTGTAGGGGAAAGAGGACTATAGGTGGGGAGGGGAGGAGCAGAGGAGGAGATAGGTTGGAACTAATAGTTCTAATATATTCTTAAATGTGGCCATCTGGTCTAAGGTAGTGATAACAGTAACAGCATTTAGTAAGGTATAATATAACCTGCTTCTATACCTGGAGAAAAGACAGAAAAAATAAATATATTTCAACCAACTTAAACCACCTTGAAGTCTACTGAGCATGCCCACCCAGGACACCAGCTTGCAAAGTCTCTAGCCTTGGCAGGCATTTCCAAAGAGAATGCAATTATCTCTTGGGGAGTCCTTATAGCCCAAAAGGGAAATCTGCATTTAAACAGCCCATCAGAAAGTAAAAGATGGTTTCCAGTGGCGTATTGATTTCTCTCTTCTCTTTTACTCCCTGCAACAGAAAAGACACTGGCCAAGGCATTTAGCAGTGTTTCTGACCCTTGTCAGTAGTTTCCTGTTCAGGGATGGGTCATTTTTCTCCTGACAAAGTCTAGCACTGTCCTGGGTTCCCAGAAGACATGATAAATGACTGATGAGCAGGAATGGTCAGTGAGCATTCACTAGATCAGGCCCCCAGGGACTCAGACTGGCTGAGCTGTCTCCCCTTCAGACTGTGTCCTTTAAGACTACAGACAGAGGCATGTAACATCTAAACCTAGGCTAACAATGAAGACACAAGAAAAGCACAATCAGACCCACCCTCAGGGCCCAGGAAGGATAGAATGCAGATTGGATGCAAACACCCCATCCGTGTTTGCAGGAAAAGTGATTGTGCTTGTAACAAAAGATCTTCAAGTAGGTCAGTTAGGTTTATGTAAGAGATCCTCAGCCTGTCTGGGCTAGGTAGAGGAGGTAGGAGTGGAGAAGGGAAGGGACCCAGGAAAGCTGACAGAGGGACAAGGAAACCAGCAAGATGCTAGGGCTTGAACCTACTCTTCTTGACGCTATCTCAGGCTCAAAAGCCTGAAAGATTTATATAGCCTGAAAGAATTATTATACTCAGAGAAGGCCAGGATTAGAGATTCCCATGAGCTAGCACATCTAGTTCAGTTTAACATTTTACAGATAAGAAAACTAAGGTTCTAGTAAACAGAAGTTGCCTAACATGTCAAGTTAGTCAGCAGCAGAGCCAAGATTAGAAACCAAGCCTACAATAGTTTAAAAGGACAGTTGTCAATTGTTTTGGTTAAAAATTGCTCCCCTGAAATTATCAAAACACTGTTAATCAGCTATACCCCAATACAAAAGAAAAAGTTCAAGATTTTGTTTAAAAAATAATCAATTGGTTAAAAAATAAATGTCTATTCCAGTATCTACCTACTACTAATGTAGTATGTGTTTTACAAAAAATCTACACAAAAAAGTAGAAATAAAATGATGAGATTAACAATTTAATATAAAAGAACTTGCAATATTTTCTTCCTAAGTTTCATTTTGGAGGTCAGTTTTAGACATTTTCTGATGGTCCTTCCTTCCTCTGCCCTACAGATGTCACCCCTTGAATACTACAACCATCACCTACCTCACCCTCCTCTCAGGGCCCCAAACAAATCTGACCCTCCCTGGTAATGAAGGCTAAGTAGAGTTACTTCCAGTATCTTATGCACCACTAAATGTTTTTGCTAAGGAATCTGAAATTCAAATTTACACTAAAATGAAAATGCTAGTGAAAAAACAGTGGGAAGGGAAGAATGGGCTCCAGGCTTGACTTGGTTACTGAGTATTGAACTTAAGCAAATTGAACTTAAGCGAATATAACTCCCTGAGCTAGTTGGGCCAGCTTATCTCAAATGGAAAGTTAGGTTGTCTTTGACAGATGCTGCTGTCAAGAGACAGAGGGGAACTGAAGAAGACACGGAAACAAGGATGTCAGAAGTGGGATGGAGTGGAATAAGAAAGGTCAGAAGACAAAACTTGACTATTTCAGATTTTTGCCATGGGTTACCTTTACCCAGAATAGAACTTTAGTACAACGATGGCCTTTAGGTTCTGCTGCCAGAAGAATAAGTGCTGCTTTCTCCACCCAGTTCAAGGCACCTAAAGTAGTTTCAAGAAAAGAGAAAGCAGCTCACCTACCATGAGCTTAACATATTATAGTTTCTAAATTCCTTTCATATTCATTACACATTCATGAGCTCACCAGATCCTGCCAGCAATTCTGGGGAGTAAGAAGAGCAGAGATAAGACCTCATTTTTAAAATGAGGAAACAGGCTTGGCCAAAGGAAGTCCCTCAGGTATCCCAGGAGCACGGGCAAAAAGAGAACCCAAATCTTCTGACTCACAGTCCAGAATTTTTCTAATAAGAAAAAATGGTTAACATTTACTGAGTACTTAGTATGTGTCAGGGCTTCCCTGGTAACTCAGACAGTAAAGCGTCTGACTACAATGCAGGAGACCCGGGTTGGATCCCTGGGTCGGAAAGATACCCTGGAGAAGGAAATAGCAACTCAATCCAGTATTCATGCCTGGAAAGTCCCATGGACCGAGGAGCCTGGGGGGGCTACAGTCCATGGGGCTGCAAAGAGTCGGAAATGACTGAGCGACTTCACTTTCACTTTCACTTTAATATGTGTCAGGGACAAATCTAAGTTTTTACATACACTAACTTACTTGCTCCCCATTTTAAAAATGAGAAAAACATGGCTCAGAAAGATGAACTGATTGCTGAAGGTCACAGAGTCAGAACCAAAACCCAGGTAGTCTTACTCTAGAACCAGTGCTCTTAACCTCTGCTCTCCACAGCATATCCTCATGCTCCTACAGGATCACAGAACCTCCAAAGCATAGCAAGATATAGAATAGGGTGTATATTATCATAAACAGAGAAAAATATATTCACATATGTTTTATATATCCATGTAACATTTCTCTGGAAGGATTCACTGATGACCTCTGCAGAGGAAGCCAAGTGGCTGGAGGGCAGGGCTAGAGTAAGACTTTTCACTGTGTACCTTTTGTACCATGTGACTGTATTTCCTTTTCAAAAATAATTTTTAAATGAGTCTTCTATAGTCAGGAGAGCTGAAGAAATTATGTGGCTGCTTCTTGGCAGAGCTCTGGCGACTGACCCTTCCCTATCCACCTCTCTGGGTGCTCAAACTTTAAGAACAGAAGGTGTCTCTCTCCTTTTTTATTCCAGTTTCCTAACCTCTGACATTGCTTGTCCAATCCCCTAGAAAAGTCAATATTATAGCCATTCCATAGGTTTCAGTAGCACAAGTGAAAACAGCAACAGCTTGAGTTAGGCTCTCATAGCCAATCTGTGAGTTATAGGAAAATAACCTATTAGTGGCAGGACAGATGACAAAAGACAAAAAAGGCCTTCTTCCCCAGAGCCTAGCACCCAAGGCCTGAGCTCCACAGATTCTTCCATTTCCTTCCTCTCACCACTCTTGTCTCAGTGTGCCTACCCACCCTTCTCCTGGGCTGAGAAAGGAAAAATACACAAGCTAGAAAGGCTCTAGGAAATTTGGCCTAGCTTGTGAGTCTGCAGTGTACAAAGAAAATTACACAATGGGAATAAAAGTCAGCCTAGCTATATTTTATTGTTTACATCAAGGCTGGTAAGAGTCAGCCCAAATGGTCTCAGGAAACTCTCTCAGCTGTGGTTTCTGGATCTCTACTATCTTAATTCTCAAGAGCTGGCAAAATACCCCAAAGACTAAGGTCCTAAAATATTATTTTCTTCAGAAATAATTATTAAATAATTATTAAATAATAAAAAATTATTTCTTCAGATACTTTTAGGTCCAACCCGTTAGGCAGGTCAGTCATACAAGGCTTCTGTACTCAGGAAGCTGTGAGGAGGTGGGAGTAGCTAAGGTAGACCAAGTGCCTTCAGGGATCATCCTGAAGTGAATTAAATGGGCAGCACAATTCCCTCTCACAACAGCTTAGCATCTTCTCCAACGCTTCACTGCTTCTAATATGCAGGAGATGAGTAGGACGTGAGCTACTGTGGAAGGGATGACAAGTCAGTGCCTCTCATGGGTAAGCAGGGCACTTCTGGGTTAGGCTGTGCCCCAAAGAGCCCCTGTCCCTTGCTATGTGTCAGAGACAAACCTAAATTTTTAAAATTAAGTTGCCACCAGCAGCTTCCTTTTAGTACTGGACTTCATGGGTTGATAGCTTGGGGCCATAGAAAGAACACTGAATAAAGTCTGAAGGCATGGCTTCCGGACCAGAATCCACCATTACCTAACCCTGTACCCTCAGACTCAGTATTCTCATCTGCAAAATGGAGACAATACTAGTTTATAACAGGGTAGGGGGAAGAAATTGAGAAATAAAGTGAAGACAAGCTCCTAGATTACCTCCAAAGTACCTGTAATCACAACTTGGATAGACTCGCAACAATTAACAATAGAAAAACACGGTCAACATTTTAAAAGGCACTTTCACATATTTTGTCACCATGAATTCTTGCACCCCACAATCCTGAAACTTAACAGTTAAGCCCATTTTACAGACCAGAAAAGAGATTCCGAAGGAATTTGCCCATAATTTATGGGATGAGGAGAAATTTGAACTTGTGCTAATAGTCTAGTTCCTGACCCACCCCCTTCAACAAGGCAGGTGGAAATGGCCCTGAGCACAAAACTTAGAATAAGGCACATTCTCAGGGTCAATACTGGCAATAAAGGCTATATCCTCTGGCACGTGGCAGGTACAGGCTATCTGAGCTTGCTTTTTCTAGTTTAAGAAGAAAACTGTTTCTGATGCTCCCCACTTTCCCTACCTAGAGTTCCTAAGGAGCCAAAGCTATATGACCATATAAATGTTGCAATACATGTTGCAAACCTATATTCTGGGAAAGGACTGACCTGGTACTGAAAAGCATCTTTATAAGTGAGGGTGATCCCAGCATGACTGACCAACCTGACCCCATGAGGTTGCCTCTCTTTGGTCTTTCTTTCTACTGCTACTCTGTAAGTTAGGCTTAGTAGTTGGCAGGTACTGAGATCAACTTAGGAATAGGGGAGATACAGCTTTATGGGTGAAGAACAAGTACGCCTGCAAAGCATTTTCTCAACTGAGTTTATCTGAGATTTGCCAGAGTCTGAGAGGCAATATTGGTGATTTTACATATAGACCAAATAAGACTCAGAGAGAGGAAGGGAACCTGACTGAGACACACCCCAAGTGGCAGAATAGCAACTGAACCGTGTGTGTGTGTGTTTGAAATTTTATTGCATTCTTTCTTCAGGTAAGGAACAATATAAAAGAATATTAGAATTTTTTTTGATCTTCAAAATCTTCTACCCTAAATGTAAAATCATAGTAAGAAATTTGTGTTTTTTAATTTCAAGTCCAAAGCTCAGAAACAGACATGAGGCTGTCACATTCAACAGCAATCCCCTGGGTCTCTGAGGCTGCTGCTAAAGGGCAGACCTGGCACACTGGCTACCTATCTAATTGCTCCCCACCCTTTACCCAGACACAGTCTAGGGCCCCTCCTTCTAGCTCCAGTCTTTGGTACTAAGGGCCAGAAAGGCCTCTCCAGGACACTCCGACCTGGTTTCCAGCTTGAGAAACTCTAAAAATAGCAGGTCTTCATTAGTGGGGCCAGATGGTCCAAGCTGCTGTGCCTAGGGGCAGGGCTGTGGTCATTAAGGATGTAGCTGTTCTCTCCATCCACCACTGACCCAGGAGAGGCTGAACCTCTGCCCCCTTTATGCATCCTATGTACTTCCTCTCACAATCTCCCACTCACAATTTAGATATACTTACTCTGCTCCAAGTTGTTACTTCATTCCCAAGAAAAACAAACTTTAATATCAGTTACTTTGGGTTTTCTAGGATGTTACTTCACAATTATACCATTCCCTAATGGTCTGTAAGTAGATTAGGGAATAGAGGAGCAGGCTCAAACTTTCTGCGTTGATCAATGTCAATTTATCTTCTCCATCTGCCTGTTAACATCTCAGGGCTCAGTTCTAAGTTTTGTTTGAATGATAGAGCCTGCTATAATACATGCCACCTTGAGTATCCATTTTATTCCTGAGCTCACTGCTCTCTGAAGCCTGATTTCAGGCATAAAGGGGCAGAGCAAACTGATAGAGGCCCCAACTGATGGGGCCAGTGCCCTGTTGTGCCTACTTGAAAGACTGGGACAGCTGACTGATCTTAGGGATACACTATGTTCTTCATCAGAATGTGTCCCATAAGGATGCGTGGGGTCTGTGTGTGTGTCCCATAGATGGGTTCAAATGTGTCTCAAGGTGGGGGGGGGGGGGGTGGGT
>SJYA01003311.1:356021-405322 GCA_006410615.1 Neotragus moschatus | reverse complement strand
GGGGGTTAAGGGGGGGGGGGGGGGGGGTTGTTTGTTCAAGTCCTTAGGAGTGTATGCCCAGGGGTAGGAGTATATCTGAGTATGCATCTCAGTATACTCTATGTATGTGAATGTGCAGTTATGTTTTATATGCATCCATCTATGCCCACACAAATTTGCATAAGCATACCTCACATGTGTATGTGTGTACTCTGCCTGTGCCAAGCATGTGCAAGTGTGAGTGTGCTCCATGGCAAACTGAATGTGTATCAATGAGAAGGTATATCCCACATGTGTATCCTGTGTGTATCCTAAATATACTCCACATATGTTTGAGTATGTGCATCACATGTGACCTATAATGTGTGAATATGGGCAGAGGCCATTGGTAGACAGCAAGACTGAACTAATTTTCCTCCTGTACAATTTGTTTCTATCAGCTTTCCCCTAAGACACCTGGGTTAATCTGCTCCCAAGAAGGTCAGAGGACATTGACTCAAATTTCATCTGTCACTTTCTGAATATATTGTTCATAGGTGCTTTTCCCAAAAGGCTTAGCCACCACTCCATTTATCCAAGAGGCCTCAAAAAGAAAGACAAGGATCAAGGACCATCTAACACTTTGGGCAAGTCCTTACCTCTCCCCAGACAGCAGTTTCCTTAGCAGTACCGTGAGGGAGTGGGCTTATGGGTTGTTCCTCATTACAGTGATTTTCTCAGTTTAAGCACCATGGACTAACTCTGATCTCTCCTACCACCACTACCACACAAAAAGGAAGTTGCACATATATGTGCATATAGATTAGCACCTACAGATGCCTCATTCTAGCTAGGCTCCCTTTAGCCCTGGACAGGCTGTTGGTTGCTTCCCTACATTTGTCATTCCACACTCAATTTTTCCAATGTCTTGAGCCACTTGAAGTAAAAAGGATAAAGTCCTAAATGCATACAATGTTCACTAAAGCTCAGGCAAAATGAGATGGGGTTTATCCAAAGCATTCCTTTCCCATCTTTTGGGATGATTGCGGGAACTAGTGATGGTATTAAGCCATCTTTTAGGCTCAAGGTACAACCAGATAAATCTACAAAGAGAAAACCTCCAAACAGGGCGTGAAGGGTCACAGGATGTAGGGCCACCCTTCTGAATTTGGCAAGGCCTCTCATGCATCCATGGATGATATATGGGTGGACTTATAGGTCAAATAACTGTATCTGAGCTGCCAATTAGTAGTCCAATGCCAACCTAGTCAGAGTTACATGGTGACATCTGCCTAGTTTTCTCTGCTATCTTGACTAACTTTTATAACAAGATATGGATAAAAGCAAAGTGCAGAAGGCATCTTTACAATGAACTCCTTGCTCAAGGCCATTTGGTATGGGTGGGTTGATAACATCTAACTAGATATGCAATGCTCTTAAGAGCACACCACTGCTGTAAGAGGAAACACTAATAGTTTCAGTTTACTTAACCTTAAAATGGGGAGAATAATCCAAGCCTTGCTTACCTCACAAGATTGTGAGAAAAGAAAAACATGGCAGGAACAGATGACTATAGAGGACTATACACTAGTCCTTATCCTCTTGCCCTGTTCCCGAGGTAATGAGAATTTCCCAAAGTAATACAGATAAAGGTAAAAAGTGCAGACTTGTCCTAATTAGGTCAATTGTCCAGAGCTTGTGAACTCTAAACACAGCTCTTAATCATATCATGAAACCCAGTAATGCCCATCACAAATTCTGGTCAAGGACCTGGGAGCAAAGAATTGGTTTTTAAAAGCTAAGTACCTAGGTGATTCTGGCTTGATGGATTTAAGAAGGCACTAAATAAAAATACAATTAACTTTGGCTTTCTTCCAAGCTCCTCTTTTATCTTTTCAGGAGATAGGGAGACAGAAAGCTAGTCTGGTATTCATAGTACCATGTGTGGCCAGGTGGCAGGGTGGGTGGAAATGGGGGTAAATAAAAGAAAGCTTCTTACAAGAAAAAAAGAAAATCCAGCTTCCCACCAATGACCCAAGATATGGGCCGGGACATAGGGATTCTATCCTTCCAGGGGAGGAAAATAAAAGAGGCCTCCATGTTGTAACAGAGAGAAATGAGGCACAAATACAGTGGAATTTGTTAAAGGTCATCCAGCAACTAAGTACATATTTATAGCCCCTCTTTATATTCATATGTAAGTCTTTAACAAATTCTTTACAGAGAGGATTTGTTAAAGGTAGAGGTCTACCAAGTGTCAGGCCCTTCCACTACAGCAGTCACTCAGGGATTTTAGCCTCAGAAAGTTCTCAGGGATTATCAGAGAAAACCAACTCAGAGAGGCTAAGTGACTCACCCAAGGTCACAGAGCTAAAAAATGACAATTAGTTCAGTGATCTTTTGCTTTCTATCACACCATACAGATTTCCTTTACCATTCCTGAAAGATAAGAGCAGCTTGCAAGTCCCATGGATCCAGGAACTCACATTCTTGCAAGCTATAGCTCCAGTACTATTTCAAACATACTGTGTGTTTCCTTGTGTGAGTCCTTTCTTACATTGAGACTAGTTCCTCAGCTTCCAAAATGAGGAAATTGGACTCAAGACAGCTGTAACACTCCCTTTCTAGAAGATAGAGCTGTTCGGAATGATTTAAATGGCACTATAACTTCCAAAGCTTGAGCCCAAATCTGGCACTATATGACAATACATACTTGAATCTCATTTTTCTCATCTGCAAAATGCAGGTAGTCCCTGTTTTACTTACTTCATAGGGCCACGATCAAGTGAGACAATGTGCAAAATCCACTGAAGAGTTTAAGACAATGTTCAAGAGAGTCAAGAATCAAGCAAGCATCCACTAGCCCCAGTGGCTTTTCTCTAAATCTGAGTAGAGAAAGTGTCAATACACTTTCTATCCAATAAATTTTTCTGAGCCCTCCTATGCAGTTCAATCTAGATTTTCAAAACAAGTGCCTCAGCTGGCTGCAAGGTTCAAAGGAAATTAGTAAATCTCTCCACTGCCTATTAGGCCCTAAAAACAAAGCAGTCTCATCATTATGCCTGTTCTGAGTATTCCCCACAATATCAAAGCTTCTCCTAGGGATTCCTGGCTCTACCATGCCTCTTTCCAAATGTCAAAGCACCCACTGCCCAGCCCCACTGCCAACCAGCAGGGTTCACAGAGAGAGGAGGATGGAAGAGAGTGGGTAGAGGAGAGGCTGTGGGAAGTACAGCTAAAAGTAGATGCTGCCTTTAGGCACCACACTCGGAGGGGGTGTGGGTGGGCTCTTAGCACATCCTTCCTGCAGCCTGCTGGGCAGGGAGGTGCATCCTTCCCCTCCTCTAATGAAGGCAGGCAAACAGAGGTCAGAGCTGCCAGAACCATTCCCAGATCTGGCTATGGATGCACAATGCTGGATGCCCCTGGACCCTCAGGGTAGATGGCTGAGCAGCACATTGTTGCACCCAAGGAGCCCTTCCTCAGAAGAACTGATGTAGTCTGCAGAAGATTCTCTGCTCCCCTACCCGCATCTGACTGCCTGGCACCCTAAGGGCTCTGACAGGCCTTTTCCCCTTTAGGAGGTTACATAATACTTTTGTTCTCTCAGCCTCTCTCTAAGAGCTCTCTCCAACCAAACCTGAGAGAGCATTCAGGTCTCTGATACAGCCAAGGGAGCACAGAGCCAGAACTCTATAGCAGCGGTAGAAGGTTATAGGGGGCAAGGGGCTGATTTGATGACTCAGGATACCAGACCCATCATTGCAACCTTGAATAAATCCCTTTCTCCCTCAGTGCCTTAATTCTTTCACTTGTAAAATAGGACGGGGAAAGGCATGCAGATTTCCAAAATACATAATTGCTGGCCCACCCTGGCCTCCTCCATCAAGTTACCTTATCTTCCAAGCAATTTGGTTGTGCTAGGCAACCATTCCTGCTCTTCTAACTCCAATTCCCCTAATGAATAAGGTCTGCACTAGCAAGTCTGGAACTCTAGACTCTCTCCTTCACTCAGCCAGACAAGTTCTGCTTTTTCATGCCATGTTTTATAGAGAAGTTTGTGGCTAAAATTTCATTTGAGAACATGATTCTCCTACTAAATGTACTTCACATTTTAGTCACATGGAAACAAGAAGCCTAGTGGAGAAGGGCTTTGATCAAGTTCTGGCAGCAAGGTAGCTACAGAGCCACAGCTTGATTTTAGTAGGCCCAAGGCCATTTATAGAGTTCTTTCTCCTACTAAAGATCTGCCTTCCATATGCTGTCTCTCCATCATGCATTCACAATTTCCCTCTTGTCTACTACCAACTCTCAATCTTGATGCTCAAAGCCCAAATACCCAATTCTTGTCAGGGGCCTGAAACTAGCACAGAAGAGTGATAAAAGCAAGAAAGAACTGACCTTGGACATATCCCTCCCTTAACCTTTCCATTTCCTCTAGGTTATCCCTTTGTTCCTTTCTTCAAAGTTTTCTCTTGAATTCTGCTGTATGTCAGTAACAAATTTTAAATTCTCAGAATCATGACCACATTCTGACCACAGAGTTCAGTATGCAGGCTACACTGGAAAAACTGAAAAGATCTGCTATCAAGAGACCTGGGTTTTAGGCCAGGAATGGTCACTTTCTGAATATGTGACCTTGAGTAAGACGCTTAATCTCCCAGTACCTCAGTTTCCTCAACTACTTCCAGATTTAAGCAAACAGCCAATGAAATAAGTACAAAATTTTATTCATTTAAATTCATATTAGCACTAGTAGTAGTATTAACTAAATGAATGGCTACTTAAAATACTGTAGGAAAGGGGTTCTGAGGTGTCAAAAGAGCCAGCTGCTTGCCTGCTAGGCTTTCCCAGATCTATAAGGCTGGCATTTTATCTATAAGAGGCAATTTTCAATTATCCATGCAACATGTCTTTTGAACAAATACTAAATCCCAAACTAACATCCCCCCTGCCACTCAGTTCACAGTAGATTTCACTTCCCTGTGGGCAACCAGTGTGTGCTCAATGAATATAACCCCATAGTTCAGTTATTCTAAAAGAGACCTAAGCTAAATATAATTAAGAAGGCAAGTCTACTACTTCCAAAATAACCCTGTGCATCCCAAACCTGCTAAAAGAGATCTTTGGATCACCTACTAGTTTTGAATAATAATATTCTTAATCATTTTGATCATTAGTATTAATCACAAAGTAAGCACAGATCATAAAACCTGGAAGAAATCTTTGAAGCTATCTAATCCACCTGATCTTACTTTGCAGATGAGGAAACCAAATTTCAGAGGGGAGAGGTAATTTGACCAGGGTCACCCAGCAAATGAACAGAATCTTCTTCACCATTATAGAAAATGCATAGGAACTTTTTTCCTGAAAGGTTCAAACTATCTCATAGCTGATAATTTAAATTCCAAATAGACCCTCAGACTACTCACTCTCTAGGGTTGAATCCTCCATTTTGGTGTAGGCACAAGCCCCTGGGATTCATCAAGGCCCCCACAATCCTAGAATAAAATTTCACCATCTGTGAAGCCTGCCTATTCATATGTGCAACAAGCCAGATTCAGGATGAGATGACATTTCCTTTGAACATAGCAGTCATTCTCATCCCTGGCTGAACATTCTTGTCACCTCAGGGAGCTTTTAAAAAAATATTGATGCCAGGCCTCACCATGACCAACTCAATAAGATCTCTCCCAGAGATCTTAGGAATTGTTGTTAGTCCTGTTAACTCCCCAGGTGATTCCAATGTGCAGCTAGGGCTGAGAACCACTATGTTAATGGAAACAATGCAGTCAACCAGAAGAAATACACATACAGAATTACGTGAACTGTTTGAAAACCAAATATATTATTTTAAAGCTAAATCTATGATGCCCTGCTTTTCCGGAGGGGAAAAGAAAGCGGTACCCAAAATCTACAGTTGTGGCACTGACCCTCAGGCAAATTCTGGACTCAATTAGGAAACATATGGTTTGTGGGTATTCAAAAAAACAGGGAACCCCAAAGCCTGCAACAGAATTTACTAGGCGTAAGATACCAAATGACTCATACTTTTTCTCATGGGGTCACTGACTTGGTAGATGATTGTTATGAAACTTGCGTACAAATTGATGTCCACAAAGCACACAACAAATCCATCATGCTACATTATCCTCATCAACAGGCTGATAGGAGAGATGATGGTAGGGCCCAGTGGATTCTGCACTATCTGACCAGATGTACACAAAAGTTAACTGGCTCCAATTCGAAGAGGCAGCTTTGATGAGTTGCCAGAGGAGCTAGCATTAATCACATTATATTCAACACTTCTTTGAATCAACAGCTTGGATGGTACTTATTCAGGTTTTAAATAATACAATGCTAGCAAAGACTGCTAAACTGTTTCATGGCAAGGAGAAAAAAAAAGAAAAGAAAAACTCCAAAAGCTAGGATACACCAACCAAAGAAAATAAAAGTTCAACTGATGCAATGCTAGAAGGAACTGCTAAGTTTTGGCACAATGAAGCAAAATTTTAAAAAGCCATAAAAAGCTAGAGTAATCGATCAACCAAACAAAATTTAGTGCTTGGTTCAAAAACACCTGAAGTTAGGTTCAAAAGGCCAATTTCACAAGAGCATAGACCACTGGATGAGGCAGCAAAGCCATTAAGAAGACTTTTAACCCTCTCTGCATGTTTGAATCACCTTGGAATACTTATTTTTTATTCAAAAATAAAAAGCTGCCTGGAACCTATCATGTGACAATTCAATCAGAATCTCTTAGAGTGGAAACTTGGCACAGGTATTTAAAAACTCTCCAAGTGATCTGTATGTTCACTGAGGACTGAGGACCAGTAGAAGATTGCAAAATTAGGTATTTCATAGACAAAGTCCTTTTTTTACTTAATCCTGATCAGATGGCACATGGTATAGTATGATCAGTTCCGGGCAGCACGTTTTTATATATATACATATATATATAGTGTTTTAGGCTTCACCAATTCACACTGCCTTTCTCCTTGGAGATCCCAAATAGTGAGTTTTCATGAGACTAAAAGGAACTCTTTGATGTGTATGCAAGATTAAAAAGCAACATTTTATTGAATAAAGAATTCTGTCTAAAATTGCTATATAAATGAAAAGAATGAAAAAGCACTAAAAATGAAATCAAGTAACTGAGGAAGCTAGTATGATTTCAGGGATGACTTATGCTCCTTCCCCTCCACCTGACTCCATTCAGCTGCACACGAACTGGGAATGATCAAATCTGACTCTTTTGCCCCTGTCCATTTGAAAGGCAGACCCACTACCATCCCATAAATCTGACTTTTACCTCTTGCATCGGTAAAACCAGGAATAACAATCCTTCTTATCTACTTCACAAGGTTGATATGATGCTCTAAATTGGGAAAGATACAGAATTGCTTTGTATAGGCCCATGCACTGACAAGGGATTATTAGTATTGTCATTACTAGACTATTTCCCCAGTTTTCTCTCCCTATTAGGCCCTTCCCCCCTCTAGTTTTTCCACTCAGTACTTTGGTGCCAAGGCAAAGCACCATACCAAATACTCTTGAGAGCTGTACCTACTTAATGACAGGAGACACTCTAGGTAGACATCAGAAGAGTTAAGCTTTGATCAAGGATTCTTGGAAAGCCAGAGACTCCGTTGGCCTAAACAAGTTGCAGAGCTAGAAATAAGGGCTAGAGGGTCTAAGATCCCCTACTTCCATCCCACTTTTTGGGGCAAAGCCAATGGGACTGAATCCAGCTGCTTTGGGGGAGGTCTTCTGAGGAGGCAGTTATTTTTGGAGAATAGCTCAGTTTCCGATCATGTCTCTATACAGAGCAAGTACTCCACAGGCCAAGGAGAGCAGAGGCCAAGATGGCAAAGAGAAGCTGGAAGGAGGACATGCTTTGGCAGCATCTCTGCAACTGCTAAAGTGTACCCTCTGATTATAGCCAAACACTCCCAGTCCAGACCTCACTAGAGTGCAGAAGAACACCTCACCCACAGGTTCATTGGGATCCTTCAGGTTCCTAGCAACTTAATTTCTCCCTCTCTCTCTCCCCCTCTCTCTCACACACACACTCGGATGAGAAAGTCTGAATCAGGGCCCAAACCCTGTTCACCAAACTAACAATCAAACTGGCCTCTCCAATTTGCCCAGCTATCTCAGTTGGAATCTATTCAGAGACCAACAACACAGAAACAAACAAACAAACAAACCAATTTCACACTGCAGCTAGGTTGGGAAAGTTTCCCTGCTGCTGCTGCTAAGTCGCTTCAGTCACGTACGACTCTGTGCGACCACAGAGACAGCAGCCCACCAGGCTCCCCCGTCCCTGGGATTCTCCAGGCAAGAACACTGGAGTGGGTTGCCATTTCCTTTCCCAATGCATGAAAGTGAAAAGTCAAAGTGAAGTCGCTCAGTTGTGTCCAATTCCTAGCGACTCCATGGACTGCAGCCTACCAGGCTCCTCTGTCCACGGGATTTGCCAGGCAAGAGTACTGGAGTGGGTCGCCATTGCCTTCTCCAAAAGTTTCCCTGCTGCTGCTGCTGCTAAGTCGCTTCAGTCGTGTCCAACTCTTCGAGACCCCATGGACTGCAGCCTACCAGGTTCCTCTGTCCATGGGATTTTCCAGGCAAGAGTACTGGAGTGGGATGCCATTGCCTTCTCCAAAATTTCCCTAGCCACAGCCAAAAGTGGAGTACACTGCACAGGCAGATGTTACAGGTTCTGACAGATAGAAACTGTCTCAATGGGGAGGGGGGAAGCACTGCTCAGTTTGTTCCCACATGCTATCCCTTTGGGCTTCCCAGGTGGCTCAGGTAGCAAAGAATCCGCCTGCAATGCAGGAGACTTGAGTTTGATCCCTGGGTCTGAAAGATCCCCTGGAGGAGGGCACAGCAACCCACTCCAGTATTCTTGCCTTGAGGAATCTCATGGATGAGGGAACCTGGAGGGCTACAGTCCGTAGGGTCATAAAGAGTCAGACAACCACTGAAGCAACTAGCATGCATGCACGCTATCCTTTTACCTCCTCCCTGCATCAGTCAAAAATTATGGTGGACAAAAACATTTTTCAGAGCCTTCAGATCTCCTTGCACTAAAGCTAGACTGTGAAATGGCTTATTTAATCTTAAGGAGAAGGCAGGGACTAGAGAGGGATTTGAACCCAAGAGGCTTCAAATAATAGTCCCATGACTGGGATGCAGCTAGGCTCTGTATGCCTTCCCTGGATATGTCTTCTAGGCATTTGTGGGCAATGAGGATTTTGCTCTTTCTTTATCCTCTCCTGAAAAGCATCTTTCCAAGTCCCGCCTTGCCAGCTCCTGTCTTTCTCCAAAAGCACTTGTGCCTGGACCTTTAAAGTGCCCTCGACCTCAGCGGGAGCTATGTGATGCAGGAGTTGCTTGGATACTGGTCAAGGACATTTTCTTGAATCCTCTAGTGGGGAGCTTGTAGCAAAAAGTATTCTCTACAAAGGAGTTAGACAGAAGGAAAGGGAACAAGGAGCTCTGTCAGAAAAAGTTGGGACAAATCAGAGAGGTAAAGCCTTCTTCTTCTTACACCTTACAGCAGGGATGGTGGGGGAGAGAGAGGAGGCTGTATTAGGGAAGAGAGGAAAAGCTTAGAAGGGGGGAAATGAAGAGAAGAGACTGGAAAGGGGAAAAAAGTCAAAATGCAGAGGGCTCCACTCCTCTCGGCTGCATTTTTCATTTTCTCCCACTCTTTTCTCTTTTTGCTTACTCGCATAATCTTGAAGAAGAAATGCCAAACTTTCAGGATCCACACAAGTAAAAAGTCACCCTGTTCACTACTCCCTAAACTCCCTTTTAGCTGCTCCAGGGTAGACTGCCATCTGGCTAGCAACATTCCCTTATGTGCCTAAAGATAAGTTAATTTGAAAAATGTGTACCCATTTCACAAACTAAATTACTGATGAAAGAGCCCTTTCAAGCTACCCCTTTAGTCTGAGGCTGTGTAGGGTAGGGGAAAACTGATAGAGGGGGACACTCATCCACCTTAGCACCAGTCAAATCCTTATAGGCCTTAGCACAAGGAGGCCTTTTAGAACTGGGGAACTCAATTCATGTCCTGCTGTTTTTCTTCATTCCTAGCACATTCAACCCCATCCAGATTCAGGAGTCTGTATCCGACACAAACAGAGAGTAGATGTGCATACACACCCACATACATACTGTCACACATCCTACACACATACATTTACAAAGGCTTTCTGCCAAGGGTCTGTCAGGCATCCAAAGGTGACACATACTTTGTCATAAACGTGGTACAAAGACTAGCCTTGGAGAATCCTTATCCCCTTGAAGGAAAAATAAAAAAGCATTCTATTGCTTTAGTCCAGTTTTCTTCCCACATAACTAGGTAAAAGAATCTCTTAGGTAAAACAAGTTTCTCCAGATACCAGCAACCAGATATTTCTTCCTTCCCCCCTCCCATCACCCCTTGATGAACATTTATTAACATTTCATTTGCCTTTTCAGTTATCTTCCCAGTTCATTAGCCTCTGATTTCAAGTGCCTATAGACACCCAAAATCACAGAATTCAAAACCATAGTCCAACGATCCCCAAATGCCATGTTATAGAGAATCCCCAAATTGCTCAATGTCAAGCAGTCGCTGAACAGAGAAGACCCAGGTCTGTAGCTGCCTGGCCTACAGCCTTTCTTTCATCACTCTCCAACACTGTCTCAAAACAAAGTGTCCAACTAAAATATCAGGTTACTTTACACAATACTGTTGGAGCAAATGCAGGAAGGGAGGGCAAAAGATTCTCTTTGCCAAAAAAAAAGTTCTTAGTTCAACCCAGGGGCTCCCACAAAGGGACTAAAGAGTAAATAGTATAGTATAGTTATAGTTAAGTTGCTCAGTCATGTCAGACTCTTTGCGACCCCATGGACTATAGCCCACCAGGCTCCTCCGTCCATGGGATTCTCCAGGCAAGAATACTGGAGTGGGTTGCCATTTCCTTCTCCAGGGGATCTTCCTGACCCAGGGATAGAACCTAGGTCTCCTGCATTAGAGGCAGACATTTTAACCTCTTAGCCACCAGGGAAGACCCTTAAAGAGTAAATAATAAGAATCAATGCCAGCAAACTTCCCAGATCATGCTTACAACATGGTGCCAACCAAATTAAAAAATCAGTTTCTCACCCACACAGAGCCATCGAGAGCACACCTTGTAACTCAAAACCTCTTCTAATGCCATAAAATTATACTCTTTGGGCCCCAAAGTCTGGACAATTTCAAGAACCCCCTTCACAGCCCCTCTCCCTTAAAAATCTTTTCCAAACAGTCCGAACAACAGTATATGGTACTTGAAAGCACACTGCCAGCAGATTTACACATCACTCATGAACAGTGGCCCACATGGGTGCAGGGGGAACATGTGTGTGGATGTTTTATGTGTCCTGATTCATTGCTATATAAGACAGAAATGGTACTCTTTCAAGTCAGGTAAGCAACAGAATGAAGACCTGCCAGCATCAGCAGTGGGGGGGGGGCGCATTATATTATGCACACTGGCATCAGAGACAATTTTTTTACTGCATTTGACAAAAGCTTTCTTAGGGGAAACAGAAATATAGAAATAATAACAATAGCAAAAATAAGAGCAATCATCACCACTACCACCTGATACAGACATGCAAATAAATATCAAATTGGAATGTTGCTTCTAGC
This sequence comes from Neotragus moschatus, assembly GCA_006410615.1. NCBI lineage: Eukaryota > Metazoa > Chordata > Mammalia > Artiodactyla > Bovidae > Neotragus > Neotragus moschatus. The sequence goes on along the minus strand of SJYA01003311.1, from coordinate 393,672 downwards.
TCACATTTTCCAGAGCTTTCATCCCTTTCAATACAGTCATTTTTTTGGGGGGAGGGTGCTCAAAATTCTCAGTTTAGCATGATACATAATTTCATTTTGAAATGGAAACTTTCCAAATAGGGAGACCTCTAATTTTAAAGAACAAGGAAGCAAACAAAACCACCATTTTCTAATTAACACTAGCAAGTTCTATTTAAAATGTAGTTCCAAAACATCACTGCAAATGAACCCCAAAGAGGCATATCTAAATATATTATTCCCAAGGTTGGTAGAAAGCTAGCTTTAGTTGTTTTTGGAGGCCATCGAGACAAAATCCCCAAACTCAAATTCACAGGTACAATTTTTGGGAAAAAGAACCCCAACAGTTACTGTCAACGTCTTCTCTTGCTTATTCATAAAAATCAAAGAACATTTTTATGCCACATACCATGTTTCCAAAGAAACTGACATTTAATGATTTTTAAGAAATGTTTTAAACGTGGCTTCTTTCCAAATTGGAAACTGTAAACGCTGGACAGCAAATTAAGATTCAGAGAACACAGTCACCAACTGCCAGCACAACGCACCCCACCACATCACTTCCCATATTCTCGCTTCTCATTAAGAGACTGAAGAATAATTTCCCTAAATTCATTCCTGTATCAATTTCTTTCCTCTAAACATCTAGTGCAACACTGTTTTTCCTAAGCTGCCAGAAATTCAGCATGCTCTTCCCAAAACCTCCCTTGCCCCACACAAACCCAAATGCCATCTTCTGATATCAAGAAAGAAATTCTGACTAAAATTATCTGATGGAATTTAAAGGTCGTTTTCCAGAAAATGAATTGACAAAACACCACAATCAGCAAAGCCATTGTGTAAGGATGCAGAGCTTGCTTCATGAACATCACATCAATGAAGAATGCACACACACGTACACACACACACACACACACACGCACACTTAAATAGAAAGCATTTCTTTATCAACAATTTTACTCAAGCAATTAGCAACTACACTCACAGGCATACTTAAAAGACAAGACATAACAAAAGATTTAGGGAGAGATAATATACCAACGTCATACATATCACAGCGAGGCCATGTTGAAGCTCAAAACGTTTCCCCCCTGAGTAAGAAAGCGTGCTCTTTCTCTCCCTCTCTTTCCCTATCTCTCTCTCTCTCTCTCTCTTTTTTTTTTCTTGGAGGTTCTCGGGATGAAATCAAAGCGAGAATTCCAGACAGCTCAGGCGGCTGGACTCCATTCAGCGCGTTCCCAGAAAAAACATGAGTATGACATTTACAAGCAGAAGGACTACAATCACGGCAAAAACGACTACAGTTTGCACATCCAGGGTCATGGTGCAATGCAGAACACTGTAGTGTTCCAAATGAGGGGCTGGCAGATTGGGAGATGTCAGTCTCTGTTCTGTCAGACTGTCCATACAGCCACCATGCTAGAAAGGAGAGGAGGAAGTCGGGTGGTTGGGGAAGGGTTGGGTTTGGCGCCCGAGGTTGGTACGGGAGGGGGGAAGGGGGGATGGGGACAGGGGTGCTTGCTTCCCCCTTCTCAGAACTGAGCTGATCTTTCTTCCCTAGCTGAGAAATCTTAGCTTGCGCTGAAGTCTGCAGAGTCCAGCATTCTCTCTCGGGCGCCACGGAAAAAGGCAAAATCCTGGCTTTCAAAGAGACAGGCAGGAGAAACCAGCGCGAGGTTCTCCGGCGCCTGCTCAGTCTGTCTGTCCCGGGGTGCGTCCGTCCACCTGCCTGGCTGGCTACCGGTCAGTCTCGGTCTTCTCTATTCCCTCTAATTCGCTCTCTTTTCTACGCTCGCTCTGTTCTCCGGGCTCTGGGCTGCCAGCTACTCTTTTGGTCCCTGCCTCGCTGGCTCTCTTCCTCGCCTCTCCCCACCCCCCAGCCCATATTCTGCGTTTTTATTCACGGAACGACTGCCGGCGCCTGCGTGAGGTGCAGCCAAAATGCTGACAGGCCCGCCGACCAATAACAGGTGCTGCAGAGGAGCGTTTACTCTCCGGGGTTGGGGGGGGGGGGCGGTACTTGAGCTGGCGTGCTACCAGCGGCAGCCAATCGGTGAACACATGGTCCCCAGCAGGCCCGCTCCATCCAGCCCAGCCGGAGCTCAAGGCTGCCAGTTCTGGCGTGGGGGTGGCGAGCTAGTTGTGGGTGGGTTGATGGAGCTGAGAAGAGAGAGGAGGGAAAGGCCAGGGAGAGAGGAAGGGAATGGCCAGAACGGGCCAGAGGGGAGAGAGCATGGCAGGGTGAGAAGAGGGAATGACGAGAAGACCGGTGAGAAGCAGAAGGGAAAGAAAAGGAAAGATGGGAAAGAGAAAGAAGAAAGGGGGGGGGCATGATGAAGAAATAGAAGCTTGGGGAAAAGGATGGAGAGGAGGGAAAAGGAATTGGGGGGGGGCGCGGCGAGAAGGGACCCTTTGGAGCAACTTTGGAGCCTGGGCCAAGGAGGAAGCAAAGATGCTTTTGGTTGGGAAGATCCCCTGGAGAAGGAAATGGCAACCCACTCCAGTACTCTTGCCTAGAAAATCCCATGGCCGGAGGAGCCTGGTAGGCTACAGTCCATGGTGTTGCAAAGAGTGGGACACAACTGAGCAACTTCACTTCAAGTATTTATAGGCCACTCACAATTAGCTATACAAATCCAACAAATCAGTGCTGTGTACAGAACCACAATGACACTCTACAAATTATACAAAATTCAATTATATTTATCTTTCTCTGATATATCTGCACTTGCAGATCAGATTTCTTTCCTATTTCTGGTTTCTTTGAACTATGACAGCTTGCACTATTCCAGCATACTGGGTACTAGGAATAGAGGACAGTTTTGCATTGGAAAAGCCTCTACAAAACCTATAAAACTTGCAATCTGCTTGAAATCACTGCCCTGTTCTGTCTTTGTGGTCTGGTGTCTGAAATGAAGCAGCCCTGGAGTAGAGACAGAAAGGTTTCAGATTTACTCCTAGGCCTACTTCAAGCTTCCTGTAAGACTTGGGCAACTCCTTTCCCCTCTATGGGACTCCATCTCCCTTCTGCCACAGGAGACCTTAGACCTGTCAGAATTCAGTGAAATCTCTGAACTCTTACCTCAGAAAAATACATAGAGCAGGCTTCTGGGCCCTCAAAACCAAGGACTAACTTACACTGAATATCTCTAAGGGCCTTTCTTATGCCTACATAGGACTGTACACATGAACAGATAGATATTGGTGGAAAGGGGCAAGAAACTAGATTATCCAGGGATAGAACTAATTAATTTCTGGTATTTCTACCATACTATAAACTCTAAGCAGAATGAGAATTGCTCTCTATTCTCTAAAAATCTTTGAGTCTAGGACAGTCACCTATTCAAACTTGGTGAGTGGAAATTCTGAGTCAATGGAGGTCATAAATAAAATGGCCCCTAGCCTTACAAGATAGAAAAAAACCCAAAGAAATGCCCGCTTTAAAAGTTTGACTTATCACATCACCTATGAATGATTTGTGCCAAAATGAACAGCAAAATTGCTTCTAGATCTAGCTATTGATTTATATGATACACAGAGGACAAAAAAAAAACATTTTAAACTGCAATATGGTGATACAGACTGTAAAAAACTACAGGACCAAAAATCTGGTTCTCTAGCAAGTAAACAGAGAAAAAAGAGTGATCGATTCAGGTGGAACTTGTATATGTGTGCATCACCACCCATATGTGACATTTATGAGACAAATGGCAACTTGAACAGCTGAATATTCAATAATATTAAGGAATAACTATTAATTGTTTAGCTGTGGTAATGATATTGTGGCTAAGTTTAACAAAATGAGAATAGGGGTACATCTTTGTGATCTTGGATTGGGTAATGATTTCTTAGATATGACATGAAAAGCAGGAGCAACAAAAAATAGATAAATTGGATTTGGTCAATGTTAAAAAACATGTGCTTCAAAGGACACTATCATGAAAACATATACACTGGCTAAACATATACAGTGGAAAACATATTCCCACTGGCTATTTAACATATGGTAAAAATTTTGCTATGTACTATATAGATAGCCAGTGGAAATTTGCTGTATGACTCAGGGAACTCAAACTGGTGCTCTGTGACAACATAGAGGAGTGGGACGTGGGGGAGGTGGGTGGGAGGTTCAAAAGGAAGGGTATACCTATGTGATTCATGTTTATGTATGGCAGAAACCAACACAATATATAAAACAATTATCCTTCAATTAAAAATAATATTTTTTAAAAAAATGACAGAAATATGAAAAAAGAATATGAAAAGAGAATACACAGAATGAAAAATTTCCAATTATATATCTGATAAGGGATTGTATCTAGAATACATAAAGACCTCTTGTAACTCAATTATTTTTAAAACCCAATTTAAAAATTGGCACAGGATCTGAGTAACATTTCTCCAAAAAATGGTCAATAAGACATAAAAAGATACTCAATATATTAATCATCAGTTCAGTTCAGCCACTCTGCTGTGTCCAACTCTTTGCAACCCCATGGACTGCAGCACATGAGGCCTCCCTGTCCATCACCAACTCCAGGAGTTTACTCAAGCTCATGTCCATTGAGCTGGTGATGCCATCCAACCATCTCATCGTCTGTCATCCCCTTCTCCTCCTGCCCTCAATCTTTCCCAGCATCAGGGTCTTTTCCAGTGAGTCAGTTTTTCACAGCAGGTGGCCAAAGTATTGGAGCTTCAGCTTTAGCATCAGTCCTTCCAATGAATATTCAGGACTGATTTCCTTTAAGATGGACTGGTTGGATCTCCTTGCAGTCCAAGGGATTCAAGAGTCTTCTCCAAAACCACAGTTCAAAAGTATCAATTCTTCGACACTCAGCTTTCTTTATAGTCCAAATTTCACATCCATATGTGACCACTGGAAAAACCTTAGCTTTGACTAGATGGACCTTTGTTGGCAAAGTAATGTCTCTGCTTTTTAATGTGCTGTGTAGGTTGGTCATAACTTTTCTTCCAAGGAGTAAGCATCTTTTAATTTCATGGCTGCAATCACCATCTGCAGTGATTTTTGAGCCAAAATAATAATAATAATAATAAAGTCTGTCATGGTTTCCATTGTTTCCCCATCTATTTGAAGTAATGAGACCAGATACCATGATCTTAGTTTTCTGAATGTTGAGTTTTAAGCCAACTTTTTCATTCTCCTCTTTGACTTTCATCAAGAGGCTCTTTAGTTCTTCTTCACTTTCTGCNTCCAATGAATATTCAGGACTGATTTCCTTTAAGATGGACTGGTTGGATCTCCTTGCAGTCCAAGGGATTCAAGAGTCTTCTCCAAAACCACAGTTCAAAAGTATCAATTCTTCGACACTCAGCTTTCTTTATAGTCCAAATTTCACATCCATATGTGACCACTGGAAAAACCTTAGCTTTGACTAGATGGACCTTTGTTGGCAAAGTAATGTCTCTGCTTTTTAATGTGCTGTGTAGGTTGGTCATAACTTTTCTTCCAAGGAGTAAGCATCTTTTAATTTCATGGCTGCAATCACCATCTGCAGTGATTTTTGAGCCAAAATAATAATAATAATAATAAAGTCTGTCATGGTTTCCATTGTTTCCCCATCTATTTGAAGTAATGAGACCAGATACCATGATCTTAGTTTTCTGAATGTTGAGTTTTAAGCCAACTTTTTCATTCTCCTCTTTGACTTTCATCAAGAGGCTCTTTAGTTCTTCTTCACTTTCTGCCATAAGGATTGTGTCATCAATATATCTGAGGTTATTGATATTTCTCCTGGCAATCTTGATTCCAGCTTGTGCTTCATCCAGCCCAGCATTTTGCATGATGTACACTGGATATATGTTAAATAAGCAGAGTGACAATATACAGCCTTGATGTACTCCTTTCCCGATTTGCAACCAGTCTGTTGTTCCATGTCCAGTTTTAACTGTTGCTTCCTGACCTGCATACAGATATCTCAGAAGGAAAGTCAGGTGGTCTGGTATTCCCAGCTCTTAAAGAATTTTCCGCAGTTTATTGTGATCCACACAGTCAAAGGCTTTGGCATGGTCAAAAAAGCAGATGTTTTTCTGGAAATCTCTGGCTTTTTCAATGATCCAGTGGATATTGGCGATTTGATCTCTCTTTTTTCTGCCTTTTCTAAATCCACCTTGAACATCTGGAAGTTCACGTTTCATGTACTGTTGAAGCCTGGCTTGGGGAATTTTGAACATTATTTTGCTAGCACGTGAGATGAGGGCAACTGTTTGGCCTTGAAGTACAGAATGAAGCAGGCCTAAGGCTAATAGAGTTTTGCCAAGAGAACACACTGGTCATAGCAAACACCCTCTTCCAATAACACAAGAGAAGACTCTACACATGGACATCACCAGCTGGTTGACACTGAAACCAGATTGATGATATTCTTTGCAGTCAAAGATGGAGAAGCTCTATACAATCAGCAAAATCAAGACTAGGAGCTGCCTGTAGCTCAGATCATGAACTCCTTATTGCCAAATTCAGACTTAAATTGAAGAAAGTAGAGAAAACCACTAGACCATTCAGTTCTGTTCAGGTATGACCTAAATCAAATCCCTTACGATATTAATCATCAGGAAAATGCAAATGAAAGATATTTGCTATAGCAGATTTGTAATGAGATACCATATTATAGATGCTAGGATGGTTATAATCAAAAAGCTATATAATAAGTGTTGGGGAGGATGTGGGAAATTGGAACCTTCATAACACCGCTGGTAGGAATGTAAAATGATGAAACCACTTTGGCAAATAGTCTGCAGTTCCTCAAAAACTTAAACACGGAGTTACCATTTGACCCAACAATTCTACTCTTAGATATACACCTAAGAAAAATTAAAACATGCCCACACAAAAGACTTGTACATGTGTACTAATAACAGCATTATGCACCATAGCCAAAAGATGGAAAGAATTCAAATTTCCATCATCTTCTGAATGGTCTGGTCTCCACTGATGCCTTACTCCTTCCTTACTCCCTCTGCCTTGGGGACACATTCACATGACCTGTCGATTGTATTATCTTTGCTTCCTGCTTTGGTTCTTCATTTAGGCATTAAGGCCATGATTTCACAAAGTTCCTCTAATCTCAGTCCCCTTTCCTTCTTATTCCACACTTGCACTGAATGATGGACCTATCCATTCCCAAGCCTTTAACTACCCACCACCTACATTACACACTGAAGTACTGCCTTTCAGCAAGGTTACAGGACACCAGTGGGGGAACAAAACAGGCATAGGTCTTTGCCTGCAGGGAGCTTACAACCTCCCTGAGGGTTAGCTGATAAGCCTCAGGTAACTCTCTTGAACTCCAGAGATGTATCTCCACCTGCCTTCTGGATGTCTCCTGAATATCTCACAAGAACCTCAAATTTGGTAAGTCCAAAATCAAAGCAGTTTTCTCCCACCCGTGCCAGCTTCCTCTTTTCCCTGAGTTCCCTGTCCCTTGGCAATGTCACACACAGAATTAGCCAAGGAGATATGAAGGAAATATCCATAAGTCTTCCTTTTCCCTCACCTTGCTGTTAGCCAACCAGTCTCTTAGTCTTGGTGATTCTCTTCCTCCTTGAGGAATGTGTTCTTCCTGTCTCTCCCTACTGCCAGCTACTGTGGTCTTTTGTGCTGTTCTCTCTCCCCAACTCAACCTCTACTCTCCTGGACAAATTATCTCTTTCAAAAGCAGTTCTGCTCTTCTTAATTCTATAGTGGATACTATATACTGGATGCTGAGGATCCATGCCACCCTCCTTCTAGCTTGGCTTCCTGTATTGCTGAAAAGCTATTAATAAAAACCAAAACGACAACAAAAATAACAACCTTTGATTTCTCAAACTTCTTTGCATCCATTGTTTTGGATATGATTTATTTCTGCCAACCATAGGCATATGCACAATATTTGAAAGAAAGTGATAATACAGAAAACATACTTCTGCTGCTTCTAGTGACAAGTAAAATGGTGGGGTTTTAGAGTTTTCTGCAGCTGTGTTACCTTTCCATAGGTCCCAGTGTCTAGACCCTGCTTTGTGTCTTTGAACAAGCAGGGAATGAGACTTTTAAATATTTTTACTTATTTGTTTTTGCTATGGAAGATCTAGCAGGCATAATGATACTCTAGTCAATAGTTAAGGCAGTGGCAGATTCCTAATTCCTAGATTGCAAATCAGGTACAGTGTTCCCACAGCTGCTGATGCTTTACCTCCTTTCTTCTGGCAGAGAAAACAGCTGGATTCATTCTGTCTAAAGCTTGCCCCTTCAGCCCTTCTACCAATTTTGGAAACACTAAATTTTCTATATTAAAACTCTACTGAAAATAACTAGAGCAATATAATTTCCACAGCTGAACCCTGAGTTACATAGTTCCTCTGTTCAAAGGCCTTCCATGGCTCCCCACTGCCTTCAAGGCAAATTCTGTAGCATGGCATACAATGCCTTGCCAATCTGGTATCCTTTGCTTGACACTTAGCAGGTGCTTCATAAACATCTGCTGAATACATGAATAGCTCCTTCACCTAGTTGTTTCTACTCAGAGAATTATATCTTCCAACCACAGAAGGTAACCTTATGAGACCTCAGAGAAAATCTACTCTAACCCCTCATATTCTAGGTTAGGAAACTGAGTCCCAGAGAAAGTAAGCTATACACGATTAATTGCTGGCAGAGCAGAAAACAAAACTAATTTCTTGAGTCTTTAAAGTACTTTGGGGGAATTTCAGACTTTGAAACATGACATTTGATTGCAGCCACATTTATTTGCAGTTAGCTTCCTGTGTAAGGTGACTCACAATTTCAGTTTCAAAAAATTAGAAGAGGCCCTGATTTTTCAAGAAGCACCTCAAAGGCAGCCCTTCTGCTGATAAGAATCAAGAAATCAGAGAATCTCTTGGCATAGCAAAGTCCCAATTTCATCCTTCAATCCCTTCTGTAAAATCTCATCCAGTTTTCCACTCCAACACCCATGACAATAGGGAGATGCCTCTCTCCTAAGATAACCTGGTAGTCCTTTGAACAATTTCAGTTGGTGAAAAGTTCTTTCATCTTTTTGAGCCAGATATTATCACTACTTCTATTACAGCCACTGCTGAGGAGCATGACACGAATTAGAATATAATATAGAATTATATTATTCAGAATATAAATGTTTGTTTATAAATATATATATATATTTATAAATATTGTCTAGAATATAAATGTTTCCAAACTCACACTGAAATTACTATAAGTATCCAGCATATTTCTCAGGATCCAAAGGGAACTCATTGCTGCTGCTACTGCTGCTGCCAAGTTGCTTCAGTAGTGTCCGACCCTGTGCGACCCCAGAGATGGCAGCCCACCAGGCTCCACCATCCCTGGGATTCTCCAGGCAAGAACACTGGAGTGGGTTGTCATTTCCTTCTCCAATGCAAGAAAGTGAAAAGTGAAAGAAGTCGCTCAGTCGTGTCCGACTCTTTGCAACCCCATGGACTGCAGCCTACCAGGCTCTTCCGTCCATGTGATTTTCCAGGCAAGAGTACTGGAGTGGGGTGCCATTGCCTTCTCCAAGGGAACTCATTAGATAATAATAATAATAAATGCTTATAGAGTGCTTACTCAGAGCATTGGTCTAAGCCTTTTACATATATCAATTATTTTAATCCTCACAATAACACTATAAGGAAGATACTATTATTGTCATTATTTTATAGATGAGGGGATTGAGGCATAGACCTTAAATAACTTGCCTAGTGTCACATGGCTAGTCAGTGGTGGAACCGAGGTGCAAACCAACACTGTCTGGCTCTAGAGCCTATGCTTTTCAAAACTATGCTGTATAAATGCCACTAGGTGACACATGTTCCACCTTCCAATAGCATTTGATATGATGTCTCCTCAGAATAAACTGTTTCAATGTTCTGACTTGAATCCAAATGGCCTACCACCCAGGAATGATATCTAGGTCTTAAATATTTGCCTTCTTTCAGGGAAAAGCCAATGCTTGGTTTTCTTGTGGTTCAAATAGCTCCCAAAGCCTCACTTCTATCAGAAAGCATACCCAAGGAAAGTTCCACATTTTGTCCTGACCCCTACTGCTCCTCATTCATTGGCCATCCAACTCCCACCTCAGCCGCCTCATAATCCCTGATGTTTGCCATGGACAATCTGAAGATATTAAACCTTGTCTGTTAATTTTCTTGGCAACCTATATGACTAGATGCTCTTGCACATTCATTATGTCAGTTCTATTTAGGAGAGGCAATTCCCTGAGAACAGGAACTCTTGGTTAGTTCAGTTATTCAGCAGTTAAATTCAGTAAGCAGTTATTTTGTCAGCTAAGGGGTAAAGAGAGCCTCTTGGGAAGCTTATAGTCTAGTGGGGAAAAGAGTCACAAATGCATGTAATTTCAAAGCCATAGTATTCTAAGCGTAATCAGATATTGAATAAATTTATTGATGATTATAGAGAAAATCAAAGAATTTCATACTTGAAATGGGAAATATGTTATTTCCTCCCAACCTCCCTTTGTAGGACTCCTAGCTACAGTATATGTGATGGGGTAGAGGAAGTAGAGTGGGAGGAAAAAATATCTACTTTAGGCTTTTCTACATATTTTATTTAATCCTTCCCAGAAGCCCCCAAAGAAGTAACTGTTATTATTATTTTAAAGAGTAGAAAACTAAGGTTAAGAATGTTTACATCATTTGTTCATAGCCATATAGGTACCCAAACCCAATAGCAGGATTTAAATTGAGATCTATTTCCAAAGCCCACTTCTTCTTCCTCCAATATACCTGATGAGTTTTGTTCAGCACCCACTAGAATATCTTCAGTAAAAAAAAAAAAAAAAAAAAAACTCATCCTGAAGCTTCCAAAGTCATTATTCATTTTGAGCTAAAATTCACTCTTTTCTAGTTTCTGTCCACTTGTTAGCCTCTGGGCTATGCAAGAAGGATCTACCCATCTAAGCAACAGTGTTCTTAAGTGTTTGAAGATATCTATCATGAGTTCAAGCTCTGATCTTCCCCTGAACACCCATCTTACACACACACACACACACGTTTTCCAAGTAAACATGACATTTCTTTAAGGCCTTCCCCTTGTGGCATGATTTACAGTCCCCTGTCCAAGCTGGTTGCTTGGGGAGTTTGCCCACACATCCCTCAGAACATATATGCAGGTGGAAGTGACAATGGGGAGTATGGTGAAACTGTCACCTCCCTTATTCTAAACACTAGTTCTTAGGAAGAGCTACCTGTGAACTCATGTTCCCCTAAAATGACTGATGCTTTCATGTGCTATTGTGCCCCCACAATGCCTTGAGAAGCTCATGGCAAAGTGAAAAAAGGACAGTGGATGAAAAGCTAAAGCTGTATGACCTCAAACAAGTCCTTAAACTTACTCAAAACTTAAAAGACCATGACTTGTTTTAAAGTTGTAACTTAAAGCATTGTTTGTTTTAAAATTTCAACAGCCTTGCCAAAAATGTGGCAGACATGGAGTTGGTCTCAAGTCGGGTACCGTGAGGAAAAGGGAGTGATTGGGTTAAGTTAAAGAATAAGTTTGCATATAATTGTATGGTTGTGTGGGTGGCATTTTACAGGGAAAATCAGACAGGATTAAGAATTTGACTCTGCCTGAAGCTTTTTCTCCTAGCTATCTACAAGTTTATGTGTAATTACATCTCTTCAAAAGGAGTCCATCCCTGAACCATCCAATCACTGCCTATTCCATCATCCTGCTTTTCTTTCTAGCCTTGAAATGTTATTATTATTTGTTTATTGGTTTGTTTTCTCCTTTTATAAAGTGTAAGCTCCATGAAGGTAGAGACTGTTGTATTCATTGCTGTATCTCTAGCACCTAGAACAGTGCTTGGAATTCAATAAATATTTTTAAATGAGTGAATAACTAAATGGCAAATGAGTGAATGAAGACCAAGGCATAGTTCTCTTGATTCATAATTTAGGATGTAGAGGAAATGTGTCATGGAATTATTCTCTGCTGTGGCCTGTGAATACCAACCTTTGCACTCCCTCCTTTCCCCCAGGGCTTCCGTTAGTTAGAACTTCTCCAAAGGGACTAAAATTTCCAGATTACAGCCTGAGAATTTCAGGACCTCTTTGGTTTTCTGTTTCCTGTTGGCAGAAGCCATCCTAAACCACCACTCAGAAGGAAGCCCTTCCCTCAAGAAACATTGCCTATACCACCCTCCTGTGGCCAAAGACTGAATACATTGCTGAATAAATATCCAGAACCAGCATTTCCTTCTGTTTCTTTACATGATTTATTTTGGGCCTATTTCTTTCTCTCTCTCTCTCTCTCTCTCTCTCTCTCTCTCTCTCTCTCTCTCTCTCTTTTTTGCAGGGGATGGGGGTGAGGGTGGAGACTTATTGCAGTTCCATTTCAAGCAAGCTGGCGGGTCAGACAACTTCCCTCTACTCAGAGTAGAAAGGACTGGTAAGAAGAAAGTAGCAAGGGTCTAAAAGACCCTTCAGAGGAAGTACAATGCTTTCGTATCAGGATCGGGATCTTTCTGGGAAGGCCAAACCCAATAATGCATTAATTCAGGGTTTATATGGGCAGTGAACACTTCCCTGAGGCCCAGTGTTTAGTTTAGGAGCCTAATCTGAATAGTTCCATCCTCTGGCCTCATGACTCACTCAACCAGCTACTTCTCTGACTCCTATGTCCAAGTTTATTTATTTACAGACTTCATTTAAACTGAAAACTGCTGAACAGCAAGGACACTAAGCATTCATCATCAAATTAAGCATGGTGCTTTGCTCAGAATAGATGCCCAACAAGCATTACATAGATAAGCAGGTAGATTGGCTGGTAGGTAGGTAGATGATAGGAGTAAGTTGAAACTGCAATAGGAGGGGCGGAGGTTAGTTCAGCTAGGGAGTTTGTAAGATACTGGATTATGTGTCAGAGGAAGACTAAAGAAATAGTTTAGGAACTATATAAACTATCTCTTTAAGATAGTCTAGCAGTGAGGCTCTGAGCGAAGATGCAAACAGAGTTGGACACTACCAAAGATTAGTAAAAAATAAAAAGATGTGTGCAGGACACACAGATGGATAGAGGTTTGTAGAGATTTGTGAGGGTCAAGATGAGACTTCTGAAAGTCTTTGTGGATTGATGTGGAGACATCTGACAGATATACTGTATGAAAAAAGAAATATGCAGAATTAATTTTGTTAATATTCTCCAAGGCAATCTACAGACTCAATTCAATCCCTATCAAGATATCAATAATGGCATTTTTCACAGAACTAGAGCAAATGGTTCTAACACTGATATGGAAACATAAAAGACTCTAAATAGCCAAAACAATCTTAAGAAAAAAGAACAAAGCTGGATGCATCATGCTGTGTATGTGTGTGTCCTCAGTCACTCAGTCATGTCTGACTCTTTGTGACCCCATGGACTGTAACTGCCAGGCTCCTCTGTCCACGGGGATTCTCCAGGCAAGAATACTGGAGTATGCTGGCATTCCCTTCTCCAGGGGATCTTCCCAACCCAGGGGTGGAACCCAGGTCTCCCATATTGCAGGCAGATTCTTTACCATCTGAGCCATCAAGAATCCCAACAGTACTGGAGTGAGTAGCCTATCCTTTCTCCGGGGGATTTTCTTGACCCAGGAATCAAACTAGGGTTTCCTGCATTGCAGCCCGAGTTATCAGCTGAGTTACCAGGGAAGCCCAGGTATCATGTTCCCTGATCTCAGACTAGACTACAAAGCTACAATAATCAAAACAGTATACTGCTGGCACAAAAATAGACACATCTATCAATGGAACAGATTAGAGAGTCCAGAAAAAAGCTCACTTTTATATAGTTAATCTACAACAAAGAAAGCAAGAATGTACAATGGGGATAAAACAGCCTCTTCAGTAAATGTTGCTGGGAAAAACAGACATACATATGTAAGAGAATCAAACTGGACTATTTTCTCATACCATATATCAAACTAAACTCAAAATGGATTAACAGTTTGAATGTTAAAACCTGAAACCATAAAAATTCTGGAAGAAAACAGATGGTATGCTCTTTGGCATCAGTCTCAGCAATATTTTCTTTTAGGTTTCTCCTCAGGCAAGGTAAACAAATGCAAAAACAAACAAATGAGGCTACATAAAGCTAAAAAGATTTTATGTGGTGAAGGAAGCTATCAACAAAATGAAAAGGCAGCCTAATGAATGGGAGAAGATATTTGTAAATGATATAGCTGATCAGAGGTTAGTATAAAGATACACAAGGTACTCATATAACTCAATATTGGAAAAAAAGATCTGAAAAATGGGCAGAGGACCTGAATGGACATTTTTCCAAAGAACAAATAGAGATGGCTAACAGATATGTGAAAAGATGCTCAACATCACTAATCATCAGGGAAATGCAAATCAAAACCACAATGAAATATCACCTGTTAGATTCAGTTCAGTTCAGTCGCTCAGTCGTGTCCGACTCTTTGTGACCCAATGAATCACAGCACGCCAGGGCTCCCTGTCCATCACCAACTCCCAGAGTTCACTCAGACTCACATCCATCGAGTCAGTGATGCTATCCAGCCATCTCATCCTCTGTCATCCCCTTCTCCTCCTGCCCCCAATCCCTCCCAACATCAGAGTCTTTTCCAATGAGTCAACTCTTCACATGAGGTGGCCAAAATACTGAAGTTTCAGCTTTAGCATCATTCCTTCCAAAGAAATCCCAGGGCTGATCTCCTTCAGAATGGACTGGTTGGATCTCCTTGCTATCATTAAAAAGACAAGTGACAGTACTGGAAAAGGTGTGGAGAAAAGGGAATCCTTGTGCACCGTTGGTGGGGATGTACATTGGTGAAGCCACTATGGAAAACAGTTCCTCAAAAAATTAAAAATAGAACTTTTATATGATACAATCGGAGAAGGCAGTGGCAACCCACTCCAGTACTCTTGCCTGGAGAATCCCAGGGATGGCGGAGCCTGATGGGCTGCCATCTATGGGGCCGCACAGAGTTGGACACAACTGAAGCGACTCAGCAGCAGCAGCAGCAGTATATGGTACAACAATTACACTTCTGGGCACCCAAAGAAAGCAAAAGCACAATTTGAAGAGATATATATACCCCTATGTTCATTGCAGCATTATTTAGAATAGCCAAGATATGGAAGCAGCCTAAAATGTCCATTAATGGATGGATGGATAAGAAGATGTGGAATATTACTCAGCCTTAAAGAGAACGGAGTCTCGCCATTTGAGACAACATGGGTGGACCTAGAGGGTATTATGCTAAGTGAAATAAGTCAGACAGAGAAAGAAAAATACTGTATGATTTCACTTATATGTGGATTCTAAAAAAACAAACAAATGAGCAAACATAATAAAACAGAAACAGACTCAGATACAGAGAAAAAAACTGGTGACTGTCAGAGGGGAGAGGGGGAAAGGATGAGTAAAATAGAAGAGACAGATTAACAGGCACAAACTTCCAGTTATAAAATAAATAACTCATGATGATGTAATGTACAGCATAGGGAATATAGTCAATAATATTATAATAAAATTCTATGGTGGCAGATTATAACTAGAGTTACTGTCATGATCATTTGGTAGAGTATAAGAATATTGAATCACTATGTTGTACACCTGAAACTAATATAATATTATAAGTTAATTATACTTCAGTAAAGAAGTACAAAGAAATATGCTGAATGGTACATAAAATGTATGGTTTGGGGATGAAAAATAAAGAAAATAAAATAATTTTGCTCATATCTGCATAAAGAAACTCTAGTAACCTCTAATGGGGGGACCTGGATGAATAAGGTTCATTCATTTATACATTTTAAACATTTGCTTGATTTTTAAAGATGTGACTGTTATATTCATTAAAAATTAATTTTTAAAATGTTAAATATGCTGTGTGATGTTAATATGCACCCCCTTTTTCTTTCTCTCTGCTTCAATCACCCTGGTTACAAACAGCCCTACACTAGAAGCAGTACAGTTTGAGAGTCTGATCATAGGCATTAGAGTCAGCTTGCTGAATTTCAACCTCAGTTCTTCCAATTGTTGGTTGCTTGACCTTGAGCAAGTTTCTTAATGTTTTTGAGCCTCGTTTTTTTCACCTTTAAAATGGGGAGAATTCTATAATGTCCTGGTACTCACTCTGCCCTTCACTTTAAGCAAGCTCCAGACTCTTAGTATTCTCGTTTCCTCACCTGAAAAATGGGATTCTTACAGTTGTTGGTGAGAGTTTATGAGTGAATTCATGTAAAGCACTTAGAATAATGCGTGGCACAAAAGAAGCTCAGTAAATGCTAGCAATTACTATTATTTGAAGGTTTGGATATTAACATTTCTCCTTTCTTTAGCCAAATCGTATACTCCCTGAGCCTCATTTTCCTCATCTATAATAGAAGAAATAAATAATACCTACTAAAAAGATGATGATATAATGAATTTGAAAGTTATATATGGAGTAAAACATTTGGTTAAGAAGAGATTAACTGTTATAGTAGAAAAATGAAGATTCTACTTATTCAAATGCTCACCATCCCACCCCTAGTATTCTGAATGAGATCATATCTAAGCAGCAAGTGGAAGTCTCTAAAGGTCATGAGTCATTCATGTATTAAATGTCAAAAGGTTAGTCCTGGTTCCCACTTCTCTAAAGCAGAGTGGTGAAAAGGAGCTGAACACCACTGGTTGCCACTTCATCATGAGATGCTAAATGTTTCTCTATAGCTGTTCTTATTTCTGGAGGTGCTAAGACTCATTGATTCCTCCACTATCCCTAGCAGCTTCTGCAAAAGGAAAGTTGCACTCAGTCCCAAAGGCTCACTCTCCCACCTCCACGCATACAACCAATTTATACAGTACAAAAAAAGTCACTTAAGCAGGAGTACCAGTTCTCCAGATCGCAGCAAACAGCCCTTACAGGCTTACTTTATGACATTATCTGGCTGGGACCTCACTACAGCCAAAGAAAGCTAGCAAGGGATGGAGGGTAATCAGTCATTCCTACTTTACATAAGGGGAACACTCTGGTTCTCAGAAGGAAAGAGACTTCCCTCAGCTCTCACTGCTTCATGGTTGAATGGAAAGAACCAAGAATTAAAAGCCAGAAAACTCAGTTCTGGGGACAGTACTTTCGAGTCCATAAAGTTCTATACATTTAGGATTTTTAGGCCTAGAACCCAAATTTCTTGTCCTCCAGATCAGAACTCTTACTACACTGATAGAAAAGAGAACAGCAAATAAGGATCAAGAAAAATTATCCCCCCCCAAGCATAACTGCAGCTTACATTGAAATGGAAATTCACAGCTTCTTAAATAAGCCTTTTATCACATCTCAACCTCATGGCAAACTTGTGAGAGAAGTGCAGCCGGAAATAGGAAATTAAATTTTTAACTGCCCCTATGTATACTTCTTCACCCTCTTCCCTGCTGTATTTTTTCTCTTTAGCACTTAGAACATAGTATATGCTTTATGTAATAATTTACTTACCATATATCTGCTGCCCTAGAAAATTTGTTCCACAAGAATAAGATTTTGTCTGATTTGTTCATAATTTGGTGCCCAAGACAGTGTCTGGTACATAACAGATGCTCAATATGTATTATTGAATAAGTGAATGAAGGAGTGGGGAGGGCAATGTGCATGTGTGTGGGAGAGAGAGAGAAAAAAAAAGAGAGGGATAAAATGGCCCCATTTAGCATATTAGTAAACTGGTATCCAAAGGAGTTAAGCAATTTTCTCAGGAAGGACTTCTAGAGCTTCCCATTTCAGCCTGGACCCCTCACCTAACAGCCTGGCTGGTTCAGGGGCATCTCACCTGAGCCAAAGAAAATATTTATCACAAATTCCTCTGCCTTTTCTAGGGCCAGCTCCAGGCATGGTTGACTATAGGCAGTCTAAGAATCTTTTCCTTCATAAGTTCACTCATCCATTCCACAAACATTCATAGGAGTCTGCTCTGTACACAAAAGGCATTCTGCCAGGCCTCATTGACCTTTACACACCCAAATACATATGTCTCACAAACATTCAAATGGCTTCCCTCAGTTTTCACAATCTCTAGAATTTATAATAGTGAAGGAGGAAGGAGCAAAAGTTATTTGAGTTCTCAGCATGTGGCCTAAGACCCCTGTTCTCTTCCACAATCTACCTGGTGATTTCATACCTACCTTATAGGACTGTTGGGAAGAGTAAACCTGATACACATGCAAAACAGAGCAGTGCAGTGCCTGTCACAAGATGAACACTGGCTTTGTAAAGGTTAGCCCTTATTCTCAGCCTAGAGGAAATGGCAACCCATTCCAGTATTCTTGCCTGGAGAATCCCAGGGACAGAGGAACCTGCTGGGCTGCTGTCTGGGGTTGCACAGAGTTGGACACAACAGAAGCAACTTAGCAGCAGCAGCAGCATTCTCAAGCCCTACTGCATTCATGATCTTATTACTGGTACTCCTTACCACTGGAATGAAGGAAGCTAGGCAAACATCCACTCCTGGCAAGCAGGGTGAGTAATGCTCAAGGTCTCATCCTGGCTTTGTTTGAAGATCAGTTCAGTTCAGTTCAGTCGCTCAGTCGTGTTTGACTCTTTGCAACCCCATGAGCCGCAGCATACCAGGCCTCCCTGTCCATCACCAACTCCCGGACTCCACCAAAACCCATCTCCCTTGAGTCAGTGATGCCATCCAACGATCTCATCTTCTGTCATCCCCTTCTCCTCCTGCTTTCAATCTTTCCCAGCATCAGGGTCTTTTCAAATGAGTCAGCTCTTTGCATCAGGTGGCCAAAGTATCGGAGTTTCAGCTTCAACATCAGTCCTTCCAATGAACACCCAAGACTGATCTCCTTTAGGATGGACTGGTTGTATCTCCTTGCAGTCCAAGGGGCTCTCAAGAGTCTTCTCCAACACCACACTTCAAAAGCATCAATTTTTTGGTGCTCAGCTTTCTTTAAAGTCCAACTCTCACATCCATACATGACTACTGGGAAAACCATAGCCTTGACTAGATGGACCTTTGTTGGCAAAGTAATGTCTCTGCTTTTTAATATGCTGTCTAGGTTGGTCATAACTTTCCTTCCAAGGAGTAAGCATCTTTTAATTTCATGTCTGCAATCACCATCTGCAGTGATTTTGGGGCCCAGAAAAATAAAGTCAGCCACTGTTTCCACTGTTTCCCCATCTATTTGCCATGAAATGATGGGACTGGATGCCATGATCTTAGTTTTCTGAATGTTGAGCTTTAAGCCAACTTTTTCCCTCTGCTCTTTCATCAAGAGGAAAAGAAGATATGTCATCTCTCCCAGTCTCAATTTCCCCAGCTTTAAAGTATGAAGACTGTTGTGATGCCTACATAAATGAATGTATGTGAAGGGGCTTTGGAAATGCAAATTACCCCCAAAATGTGAGATTATTATTGCATTAAAATAATAAAGATGATCATTATTTGAACCCTTGCTATGTGAAATACAATGTTTCAAGTGCTTTACATAATTTCATCTTCACAATAGTACCAATGACCAATGACGACTATCATTCTAGTTTCATAGATAAAGTGTGATGGTTAATTGTATGCGTCTATTTGTCTGAGCTACGATGCTGAGATATTTGATCAAACATTATTCTGGATATTTCTGTGAAGGTATTCTTTTAGGTGACATCAACATTTAAATCTGTGGGCTGTGGGCGAAGCAGATCATACTTCACAATGTAGGTGGGCCTTAGTTGAAGGTCTTAATAAAACAGAGACTGACCTCCCTCTAACAAGAAGGAATTCTGCTAGCAGACTGCCTTTGGACTCAGACTGCAACTTTTCTCAGCTTGCTGGCCTACCCTACAGATTTTGGATTTGGATCTCCATAATCACAGGAGCCAATTATTTACACCCGTGGAGGATTCATGTTGATGTATGGCAAAACAAATACAGTATTGTAAAGTAAAATAAAGTAAAAATAAAATAAAATAAAATAAATCTCTCTCTCTCTCTCTTACCTTCTGTGTATGTGTGTATTTATTTGTTTATAAAGTTGACCTTTAAACAATGGAAAGGTTAAGGGTGCTGAGCAATAACACAGTTGAAAATCCATGTATAACTTACAGACAGCCCCCCATATCCACAGTTTCACATCATGTAGTACTGTAGTCTATATTTTGGTGAAAAAATGCACATATAAGTGGACCCACTCAGTTCAAACCTGTGTTGTTCAAGAGTCAACTGTGTGTGTGTGTGTGTGTGTGTGTGTGCGCACGTGTGCATATATATCCTATTGGTACTGTTTCTCTGGAGAACCTTGATTAATACATAAGGAAACTGGAGCTTAGGATGGTTAAATCCTTTGCCCCAAATCACATAACTAGTCAGTGACAGAGCCAGAAACCTAGAGGATTTTTTTTCACATTTCCTCCTTATCCTATACTTCTCACTCAATCCAGCATCAATTTTCATTGATTCTATCTTCAAAATTATGTCCAATCTGCCCTATTCTCAGCTCCAATGACTTTATTCTGCAGCAGTTTCTTAACTGGGCTTGACTTCTCCACTTTCACTCTCCTCAATCTAGTCTCTGTAGCCTGAAAAAGTCAGTTTCTCATATCACAAAGCAGATCCCATTATTCAACAGCTTCAAATGCTTCCTACTGTACTTATAATAGATAGCACTTGTTAGTGCCCAGCACTATCACACACAATGTTAGCATAACTCAATCTTTACAATAACAGTATGGATAGACCATTATTATCCTCATTTTTCAGAGGCCATAATTGAGCCACTGAAAGGTTAGGTAACATGTTCAAGGTCACTAAACTAATAACTGGAAGAGTAAGAATTTGAACCTAGGCAGTCTGGTTGAACATGCTATTAAACACAGAACCATACTATCTTTGAGTATAGTGATATACACCTTCCTTGGGCTTTCAAGCTCCCTGGGCCTACAAGATCCTGTGTGATCTGGTCCCTACCTGACTTTCTAACTTTTATCATGCCACTTGTCTCCCTTTCTGACTGTGCTCCAGCCAAACTTGCCTTCTTTCTATCCTTTGAGCATACGAAGCTATCTCAACTTTAAGGACTTTACACACACAATTCCTGCTGCCTCTCCCGGACTCCCCACAAACTTCACTATCTCATTCTTTATTTTTTATTATAATGCAAGTTTGTTAAGACTTTTTCTCCAAATCTCTACATAGCTTACACAACTTGAATGCCATTTCCCTTGTATGACACACAGGCACTTTGACAGAATATTTCTTCATGGCAACAGTACTTCTTAGAGCTAGCTGAATGCATTCATTTTCTGTCACTGCTTGGTTTTCATTATTGAACAGCTTAATCACTTGCAGAACTAGTCACATTCTCTCTCTCTTTCTCTCTCTCTCCCTCTCACACACACACACACACACACACACACACACTTACACACACAACTACCCCCATACACAACTACCCCCCCCACACACACACACCAAAAACAGCTTGATGAGCAAACTTCTCAAAACAGTAGGTTCCTAAGAAGTTCCTCTCATCATGTCATGGGACTGTTTGGGGGCATTTTTGTCTCTCCTCAAGCAGAGAATTCAGGAAGCGTTGGGCTGGGGCAGGAGGGATAGTTATTTGTGAATGAAATTCCTGTTGGATCTCTTGGCACTCAGAGAAGAGTCAAGTTGGGTCTCATCTTCTGAGAGCTGAATTCAGGGTAGTAGGAAAGATTATATTCTTCCTACCCACATGTGTATCCCTTCTGTCTTGTCAAGAATAATAATTTTCCCCTATGGGTAGAGAGCAACAAAATTTACACAGCTCCTTCCTATCTACTCATACATATGATTCTCACAGAAAACTAGAAAGATAAGTTAGGCTATGTGATGATTGATTTTATATTATTAACTTGACTGGGCCATAGCAATGCTAGACATCTGGTCAAACATTATTCTGGATGTTTATTATTTTTAATAGAAATATAACTAGATATGTGGATTCTTTTTCAAGTTATATGATATATGATAGCAGAGAATTTCTTTTTATGCACTGCCACCTCCAGCACCTAGATCAGCATCAGTTCATAGTACCCTCTATATTTTTGTTGAATTAATTAAGAAACTCAATAGCATCTATGAGATAAGGTACTTTGCCCCATTTGATTTGAGAATACTGAGAATGAAAGAGGTTTGACAACTGTCAAGTGTTTCACAGTTGAGAAGTATGAAAGCCAAGCCCTTCAATTTCAGACTTGTGACTCTGAGATCAGTACCTCGATCCCCCCACTCAAGGTACTCTCTAACCTAGCACAAACTGACATTGCAGATACAAGCTATGGATAAATACACTGAACAATTTACCATCAAAAATGAGCTGGTATTTTTTTCTTTTTTAACACTATCTACTGAAACATTTTATTCTATAAATGCCAACTGATGTTTTATGTTCAAGGACCTTTGTATAACATGTGACACTTACAATCAGTTCAATAGTTGAGTGTTCAGCAAAGAAAGCTGACTGTAATGAAAAGCTCAATATGAATTTTCAGGGCTTGAAAAATGAAAGAACAAGGAGCAATGCCCTTTCAACCAGCCACATTATAGAATGGTGGCTACACATGCACTCTTATTTTTTCATAATGGACCACTAGTTAAATTTTACCCAACATTTACTTCTAAGAATCTGAGAATCTCAGATTTGGAAGGATTTTGGTAATCATTAATAGCCCCATTTAATCGGTGAGAAAACTGAGGTTCAAAGCACTCCTATTAAACAGCAGAGCCAAGATTAGAAGTTTCTTGCTTTCCAGGCTATAACAGAATTTACTACTCCTATCTCGAATTCTGGGTGTGTCTTTTCTTTTTTTCCTTTCTAATTGAAATATAGCTGAATATGTGGATTCTTTTCCAAGTTACACTCAGTTTGTGGTCTTGGATAAAGTACCCTCTCTATCTGAGGCTCAGTTTTCACAATCTACAAAATGAGTGGCATGAAAAAAAATTTTGTGTGGGAAGTAGGGAGAACATAGGGAAAGTAAAACCCTTTTCCAAAGCTGTAAGCAACAACCTCGGAGCTGTCTCTTATACACATCTTCCTATCTACTCATACATATGATTCTCACAGAAAACTAGAAAGATAAGTTAGGCTATGTGATGATTGATTTTATATTATTAACTTGACTGGGCCATAGCAATGCTAGACATCTGGTCAAACATTATTCTGGATNACCTCGGAGAAGGCAATGGCACCCCACACTTGCCTGGAAAATCCAATGGACGGAGGAGCCTGGTAGGCTGCAGTCCATGGGATCGCTAAGAGTCAGACACGACTGAGCAACTTCACTTTCATTTTTTACTTTCATGCATTGGAAAAGGAAATGGAAACCCACTCCAGTGTTCTTGCCTGGAGTGTCCCAGGGACGGGGTAGCCTAGTGGTCTGCCATCTATGGGATAGCACAGAGTCAGACATGACTGAAGCGACTTAGCAGCAGCAGCAAGCAACAATCTAACACATAAAGCAAAAACCTAGGTCCTCTGGATAAATCAAAAGTAGGAGATCCAAACTTTTTCTTGCCCCTGTCTATTCCCTTCCTGTGAGGAACTGCCATGGCAACCCTAGGGCTCTGAGGCAGGGAGTCTACAATCCTTTTGTATAAAGCGCCAAATAATAAATATTTCAGGCTTTTCAGGCCATATCGTTTCTATCAAAGCTACTCAAATCTGCCTTTGTACCAGGAAGGCATAGTGAGCATGACTGTGCTCCAAAAGAAACTTTCAGTTCAGTTCAGTTGCTCAGTCGTGTCCGATTCTTTGAGACCCCATGAACTGCAGCACACCAGGCCTCCCTTTCCATCACCAATAAAACTTTAGGGTCACTGAAATTAGAATTTCATATAAATTGCCACGTAATTTCATGTATGTGTGTCACAAAATATTCTTCTTTCAATTTTTCCCAACTATTCAGAAATGTAAAAACCATTCTTAGTCTGCAGGCTGGATTTGACTGTTAGGCTGTAATTTGCTGACCCTTGATCTAAATAGTTGGGCTAAATTATACCCAATATCAACCAGATTGGACATTATAGCTGAGGCAGTCCAGAAGCAACTTAAGCAGTATAGAAAGTAAAGCTCAAAATTATACTGTTGCCATGGAAATTCCAGAAAGTAGATAACACAGTACATTGGGTCTGCTCAAGTGTAGGGGACAACAAAAAGGAGAAGGCTCAAATTCTGATCCTACTCCTCACTTTCCCAGGCTGATCTGCATTTCAAACTACTTGGTAATTCATCTACTGTCAGAACTTCAACTGTAACCAATACCTCCCAATCCTCCTGTGAGCTCAATGTGTAGATCACAAACTGCCTATTAGCTATCTCCCATTTGAGGCTATTTGAACAGCTTAGACTTAACGTAGCTCAGACTGTATTAGTCATCTCCCCTCTCTACCCTCTCTAAATATTGCTCCTCATTTTGTATTCCTGATCTCTGTGAAGGATATTACCATCCACTTGGTCTCACAAAAAGACTGTCACTGAAGGGACGTAATGGAAGGCTAGAATACATCAAGTCTTGATTGATCCTTCACCAGATTAATGGCAGCATTTTTAATACTGTCCACATTTTAGCTGTTGGTCACATCTACTAGGTTGTAGCTTAAGGTCAAAGCTGAGTTCAAGCCGTAAATCTCTGCATTTCTACACTGATAGGCATACATGTGGATTAACTGTGACAATAACTGTAGGTTGTCTCCCAATGGCCGCTTATTCCTTTGTATCAGAAATCTTTCCCCTGATTGTTAGCTGTGCACATAACCAGCCAGTTTATATGACTACATTTCCAAGTTTCCCTTGCAGCTGGAAGTGTCCATGTGACTTGGTTCTGATCAATTAGATTTAAAGTGAAAGTGAAGTCACTCAGTCGTGTCCGACTCTTTGCGACCTGTGGACTGTAGCCCACCAAGCTCCTTTGTCCATGGGATTCTCCAGGCAAGAATACTGGAGTGGGTTGCCATTTCCTTCTCCAGGGGATCTTCCCGACNGAGTGAAGTGAGTCAGAAAGAGAAAGACAATACCGTATTCTAACACATATATATGGTGAAGTGAGTGAAGTCGCTCAGTCGTGCCCAACTCTTTGCGACCCATGGAATGTAGCCCACCAAGCTCCTCTGTCGGTGGGATTCTGTAGGCAAGAATACTGGAGTGGGTTGCCATTTCCTTCTCCAGGGGATCTTCCCGACCCAGGGATCGAACCCAGGTCTCCCACATTGCAGGAAGACGCTTTAACCTCTGCACCACCAGGGAAGCCCTAATGAGATTTAAGGAGAAGTATTAAATAGAATTTCATGGAAAGTTTCTTTTAAAAAGGAGGGCCAACTCCTTTTCCTCCTCTTTTATGCTTCCTCATACCTGAAATGTGGATATTAATAAATGTTCTGGAGTTTCAACACCCATCTTGGATCATGGAGCAACCTCCAGAATAAAAGCAAAATGCTAAGGATGGTGGAGCAGAGAAGTCCCCAAAGACTTCCTAAAGCTACTGATATGCCTATATTCTGACCTATTTTATGTGAAAGAATGAAATCTGCATGTTTTAAGCCACTGTGAATAGATTCCTATTATTCCTATTCCTATTATTCATAGCAGAAATAAATCAACCATTAAACTTAATGGTTGCCACTCTATCTTGCTTATGCAGAGATTTCCACCAATTCAAATGCTGTGGCTTTTATATTGGCAACATGAAATATGTCATGGAATTAGTTCAAGATTCCATAGTCTCCAAAGCAGTGGCATACCAAGAGTGGAACAATAGGAGTAGACAGTCCTTAGTGCAGGTAATGAAAGAGTGCACTATCCATAGATTCTTTTAAGACTAAAAGTAAAAGTGTACTTTTATTATCACTATGCACCAGCAATTTTAAATAATCTTGGTAACAGAATATTCCTCCTTGGAAAAAATCTTTCATTGGTCAAAATGCTAAACAACTATTGTTATTACTGAGTTTTAGTAATATATACATACAGTTTCAAAGCAATTTTTATTACTTATCCTTTAATAATATTGTATTCTACGTGGAAGTTGATTCAGAGTTGATTCAGCTGATTCCAGTTGTACACTTGCCACCCCCAACATGCACACAGATTTTACATTTGTTCCTTTAGTTCATTTTACTTTGAAAAGGTTTGTGTGCATGGGTGCTAAGTCATTTCTGTCATATCCAGATTTTGTGACCCTATGGACTCCTAGAGGACGCCTCCAGGCTCCTCTGTCCATGGGATTCTCCAGGCAAGAATACTAAAATGGTTTGCCATGCCCTGCTCCAGGAGATTTTCCCCACTCGGGGATCAAACCCATGTCTCTTACATCTAATGCATCGGCAGGTGAGTTCTTTATCACTAGTGCCACCTGGGAAGCCTAGATTAAGAAGCATTCAAAGTAGCTTTGGATGCATTTCATGTCTGCAGATCCCTGTGTGACTAAATGTTCCAGAATTTAAGTAGCAGGTTTGAAGTAAACAAAGATGGCACAATAACTGTAGTCAAAGATACCATGTAAGTTATTTCAATTCTGTCATTTGTGACCAGTTAGAGTTTTTATTTGTGTTTAAAATATAGAACAGAGAAAACAATACAAACTATAGAGTGTAGTACTTTTGTTCAATAAGTACAGATTTTAGATCAAATATGAGATGTTACTGAATTTGAATATCTTTAAAATTGAATTATTCTTCTTTTTCATTGTTAATTATTTGAAAATTTAAAAAACAAATCAATAAAATAATTAATAGAACTGATTATTACATGATTACTGAAAATAATTTTGTCACATAGAGAAGAGAGTATTAAAAATGATCCATTCCAGATGTTACATATGTTAAGTGTATCATATCTCCAAAATACTAATAATATACTTAATATTCTCCAGAATCCCAGGAAGCAAGAGACTGATTCATTGATAATCCATACAGAATCAACCCTTAGTTAGCCCACTAGAGGCCAGAAGCCTAAAGAATATCATTTGATCATTGACTTAGACACAAAATTCCCTTGCATGCATCTACCCACTCTGTGTTCATTCTAGCTCCACATTCAGCCGTCTGACATTTGGATGACTGGCCAGAAAGGAGAAAGATACAGATCATCTATAATGCTCAGTACAGTCCTTTCATACAGATTATCATCACCCTGGCCCAAGCCACCACCACCTCTAACCTGAACTATTACAAGAGCCACCTCACAGCTCCTTGCTCCACTACAATGTATTATCCTCTTAAAACTTAAGTCAGATTAAGTCCCTCATCTGTTTGAAACCTTCCAAAAATTACCCATCTCACTCAGATTAAATGTCCCCAGGACAGTGGCCTCCTTGTGTTCCTTAAAAAAACCAAATGTGCTCTCTCTCTCTCTCTCTGGCTTTTTTCATCCATTTCACCTAAATATCCACAGACCTTGTTCCTTCATTTCCTTCACATATCCACTCAAATGTTTCTTAGTTAGAGAGGTTCGACGGACATCTAATACATTATTCCAATGCTATCTCTATTCTCATACTAGGTTTTCTTTTTCTTCTTAGAGCTAAGCACCTTATGACATATTGCATAGTTATTTGTGCAATTGTTTAGTGAGCCCCTTCAACCCCTTGAATATAAGATTTTCTTTTTGTTCACTGCTACCTCCAATACCTAGATCAGCATCAATTCATAGTAGCCTNAGGCTATGTGATGATTGATTTTATATTATTAACTTGACTGGGCCATAGCAATGCTAGACATCTGGTCAAACATTATTCTGGATGTTTATTATTTTTAATAGAAATATAACTAGATATGTGGATTCTTTTTCAAGTTATATGATATATGATAGCAGAGAATTTCTTTTTATGCACTGCCACCTCCAGCACCTAGATCAGCATCAGTTCATAGTACCCTCTATATTTTTGTTGAATTAATTAAGAAACTCAATAGCATCTATGAGATAAGGTACTTTGCCCCATTTTATGGATGAGAATACTGAGAATGAAAGAGATTTGACAACTGTCAAGTGTTTCACAGTTGAGAAGTATGAAAGCCAGGCCCTTCAATTTCAGACTTGTGATTCTGAGATCAGTGTTCCCTCCACTTGAAGTACTGTCTAACCTAGCATGAACTGACACTGTAGATACAAGCTATGGATAAATACACTGAACAATTTACCATCAAAAGTGAGCTCATATTTTTTTCTTTTTTAACATTATCTACTGAGACAGATTTTATTTTGTAAATGCCAACTGATGTTTTATGTTCAAGGACCTTTGTATAACATGTGACACTTGCAATCAGTTCAATAGTCAAATGTTCAGCAAAGAAAGCTGACTGTAATGAAAAGCTCAATATGAATTTTCAGGGCTTTGAAAATGAAAGAACAAGGAGCAATGCCCTTTCAACCAGCCACATTATAGAATGGTGGCTACACATGCACTCTTATTTTTTCATAATGGACCACTAGTTAAATTTTACCCAACATTTACTTCTAGGAATCTGAGAATCTCAGATCTGGAAGGATTTTGGTAATCCTTAATAGCCCCATTTAATCGGTGAGAAAACTGAGGTTCAAAGCACTCCTATTAAACAGCAGAGCCAAGATTAGAAGTTTCTTGCTTTCCAGGCTATAATGGAATTTACTACTCATATCACTTGAATTCTGGCAAACAGTTAAATAAATGCTTTCATCATACAATATTCACTACTTCAGTCCCCTAAAAATATTATGTGATTTCTCCATCAATCTTCAATTACATAGTCTCCACAAGGTTTCTGTTACCTTCTCTTCTTTCTCATACACAATTAGCAAAACTTCAGATTTCTCTGTTAACTTAATCTGTTGTCAATGGGTGGCTCTGGGTCCCTACACTATAATATACTTAGAGGAGGAGGGAAGTATCTCCTTGACTCAGCTTCCAGAAATACTAGGACTTTCTTTTTTTTTTTTTTTAAGGAAAATTTCATGGTGTTAGTTCATTATGAAAGAAGTCCTTTACCAAGATCATGATTCTCTGTTCCTTTCTGCCTTTCTCAGCACCATTTGATGATTCTGTGGAGCAGTGGAGAGGGACACTGACAGAGTCAGGAGACTCCTGTGCTGGACTGCGCTCTACCTTCATGGAGCTGTGTGGCCCTGGGCAAGTGTCTCCCACTCTCTGGATCACAACTTTCCTGGATGGACAACACGGGTCTGAAGGTCTTTTCCTGTTCTATTGCTTTCTGGTTCTACAAACATTTGAAATAGCCTTATGGGACCCCACAGAAAGAGGAAGATCTGAGAAGAGTCTCTTGAAGCCCTGGCAAATACAGACTGAATGACTTCAAGAACTACTGAAACAGAGGTCTGAGGAAACTCCTCTGAACACAGTCCTAGCCCACACCAGATTTATGCCTCCCTTCCAGAATGGAAACAAAAATGGAGTTAAATATCCGTTTTTTCCCCAAAACCTTCAGGCTACCTTCCTTCAGCTGCAAGTTATGGGTAGCAACGGGGAACTGTAGGCTGGCATAGCCATCAGTGCCTGCTGACCCAACCCGACTGCCCTCCAAGACTCTCTTGTTGATGCCTCCCAGCTGAAGACAAAGGCATGGTGGTCTCCCACGCTCGAGTCCCAAACCAGACTTGAGCTACCCCTCACTGAGTCAGAGAGTCATCAGGATGAAGCCACCACTTCCTCTCTGCAAAGGAAGTCATTCCAAGGTCTCCAGGTAGAGAAGGGAACATAATAGCATATAGTGAACTGTTGGGAGGATGATAGTAAACACACACACAAGCACACACTCCTTGGATGGGGGTGGCAGAGAGAATTCTAACCGAATGGAGCCAGACCCATTTCCAGAATGGCAGATTCTGTAGCCTCTCCTTGGCAAAGCCTCAAGTGTGGACAGGGTGANTTGTGCGGTAGTTTGAACATTCTTTGAGAGTGGAATAAAAACTGACCTTTTCCAGTCCTGTGGTCACTGCTGAGTTTTCCAAATTTGCTGGCATATTGAATGCAGCACTTTCACAGCCCTGGAGTGGTCACTGATGTCTATAGTTGCATGATGAAGACTGATCAGAAATAGCTGAAAGTTTCAGCCAGAGTCTGGGAAGCATGACAGTTCTTCTTGCCATCTTGGCCTTATGAGAGTGCTGAGAAGAGAAAGTGACCATCTTGTTACTATGATCATGCTGGTGACTGACAAGCAGCACAGAGGGCTTATGAGAATGAATGAGATAATGTCTGTCAAGTGCTTTGAGCTCTTTAGAAGAAATTTTCTTTGTAATTAGAAAGTAATGCTGCATTATTATAGTTATTATGATTATCATAATTATTAAAGGTAGAGCCAGAAGACAGGGCCCCTCCAATGGAAAAAAGTCATGAATAAAGCCCAGTAACTCATAAAGGAAGTGGTTCATGCATCAGTTATGAGCTTCCAGTTTGTAATTACAGTGTACTGGATGGTTTTACATGTACCAGTTTGTTATTCATCCAGAACAACCTTTACATGTATAATAGCTCCCAATACACAGCAAACATAAATGAAACAGATGAAAGCTCTTTGTGACCACCAGGTTGCAAATTTGAAATTCAGTTACCTATTAAGGATTGTCTTTAAATTTGCACAAGAACATGGTAAAATTTGTCAATGAGAAACCAGGGTTAAGGTAAGAAAAAGTGTAAGTATGACTCTTACATGTGTGGACACGAGGATAACAAAAGCAACCATATATTCACTTCACTCTCCCATTATATTACACATTTATAAAGCCTTTACTTAAGTACTACTTATGCCAAAACATAAGAGTTCAATTTTAATCTCATTGGTTCTGAAATGTTCTTTTTATTTTGCCACATCTCGGGTTCCACAGAGAGGAAGGAATGAAAACAAAGGGTAAAGAGTAATCAAAAATCACCCTGAGGAGTTTATAGAATGCCTGTTTGCCAGTCCTTGATCCAAATCCAGATGGCCATTCAGACAGTAGGGAATTTGTCCATCAGCCAGCCTGTGCCCTTCTGTCAATACAATTGTGCTCCTTAAACTCTGCTATAAGCATATTCTGAACATGGAGTTTAAACTCCATGAGAAGGAGCTTAACTCAGAGATCCGAAGCTGGGAGACAAACCGTATACTAAGACCATCATATGCTATTGTCTCCCTGCTGCCTGGGCAGGGTGTTTTAGATTAAATTCAGTTCAGTCGCTCAGTTGTGTTTGATTATTTGCGACCCCATGAACTGCAGCACTCCAGGCTTCCCTGTCCATCACCAGTTCCTGAAGCTTACTCAAACTCATGTCCGTTGAGTTGGTGATGCCATCCAACCATCTCATCCTCTATTGTCCCCTTCTCCTCCTGCCTTCAGTCTTTCCCAGCATCAGGGTCTTTTCCAATGAGTCATTTCTTTGCATCATGTGGCCAAAGTATTGGAGCTTCAGATTCAGCATCAGTCCTTCCAGTGATTATTCAGGACTGATTTCCTTTAGGATGGATGAACTGGCTGGATCTCCTTGCAGTCCAAGGGACCCTCAAGAGTCTTCTCCGACACCACAGTTCAAAAGCATTCTTCAGCATTCAGCTTTCTTTATGGCCCAGCTCTCAAATCCATACATAACTACTGGAAAAACCATAGCTTTTTCTATGGTGTTCTAGACTTCTTTATGTGGAAAGAGCTTTGACGCTCTGAGTGACCAGTCTGAGTTCCTGTAATTTGACTTTTAACCCCATCCAGCACACAGCCATCCACATTTCCTTTTCAAGTTCATCATTCAGAATCCACAGATGGGAACCATGGTCTCTTACATGTAGTCACCGATAGAGGGATAGACATTATTTAAGCCTGGTTAAAGGGTGCAAAACATGCCATCTCAAAATATGCCACTCTGGTGCAGGGCTTACTTTTAGGTAAAGAAATTAAAAAATAGAAGATGGACAGTGGATACTCTAAGGAGAAGGAAGTAAAACCCCACATGGGAGATATACATCCTATGCCAAGAGGGCAGTAACATTCTTATCACCAAAAATGGGAAGTGGTAGTAGAAAATAATATGTACAAACAAGGCTTGTTAAACTAGCCCTTATTTTCCCAGTTACTTTTCTACCATTAACTGTCCTAACCCAAGCCCCTTTGCTTTGTCATGTTTTTACGGTTTACTTCCCTGTCCAATTCAGTATATAAACACTTAACTCTAACTTGGTCTTTGGGTCTTCATTTCCTTAAGAGGGCTCTCATGTCATGTAAAACTTTTATTAAATAAATGTGTATGTTTTTCTCCTATTAGTCTATCTTTTGTAACAGGAGTCCTAGCTAAGAATTTATCAGGGTAGAAGGAAAGGTTAGTTTTATTCCCCTCCACTGTTTTAGCAAACATTTTCTCAAAGGCTAATTAAAAAAAAAAAAATGGATCTCATTCTTTTCCATTCAAAACAAACATATTTATTAAATCCTGGAAGAAAAGAAGTTTATATATATTCTACAAATTATATTACTGACCTTATTTAATAAGTGAAAGTCAATGAGAAAATTGGCAGAGCCTTTTAGACAATAAAATGTTAAAAAGCCAAGTATGTTTGAGGAGGAATCAGAAATTACATTTTAATCTTTCAACCCTTATATTTGTAAAGTGCCTTAGAGTTCACAAATGATGGCCACATGTCCACTCTCATTTAATATTTGCAGCACATGAGGTCTGTATTATTATCATTTCTATTTTTCCGCTAAAGGAACCAAGGTTCAGAGAGGCACACTGATCTATGTGAGATCATATATCCATTTAGTGTCAAAGCTGTGGAGAGAAATAGTTTGTTCCAATATCAAGTTCATACATTGAGAATTACGTTAGGATAGTTTGGCTATCCTAACAAAGGAGTTTGGCTCCTATAACAAAGGCCCAAGCAAGACAGAAGTTTATTCCTTTCTAATTCAATTATCTTTAAGTGTCTGGGCACAAATGGTCCCAGGCTGATAGAATAGTTCCACCAGGCCTAGGACCCAGGCTCCATCTTCTTGTTGGTCCTCAGCTCGTGGCTTCCATCTCACAGTCGAATTCAATCATTTTGTTCCTATTATCACATTTTCATTCCAGCCAGCAGGAAGGGAAAGAGGAAGGGAGAAAGGGTCCTCTGTTTCACTCTAGGAGCACAGTCTGAAAATGGTGAACTTCACTCCTGCTCCCATTAGCCAGAACTTGAAAACACCTAATGGCGAGCAGCTTTGCACACAACAAAACCAGGGCATTCTGTTAACAAAGGACAAAGTATGAAAAGCATATCAGGGGACAACTAGCAAGCTTTGTTATTTTGAGTACCTATTGTGTTATGAACTATTTAAGATACTGGGATAAAGAAAAGAGAAAACTGTGGTTTCTGCCTGTCAATTTAAGCCAATCTTAGCTTTTTTTTCCCCCTCTGACTAGAAGATTTCTCACATCCCTAGCTAGGCAGGACAGTTTGAACCAGGGAGTCAATAATGGGAGTAATGGTGCCTAAGATCCACATCTTAATCTCAAGAATCTGTGAATGTCACCTAATATGGCAAAAGGGACTTCACAGATGTGATTAAATGGAGGATTTTGAAATGGATAGATTATTCTGAATTGTCTGGGTGGGCTCATGTAACCAGAACTGTCCTTATAAAAGAGAGGCAGGAGACCAAAGTTAGTAAGAGAAGGCAGTGTGACTACAGAAGCAGAGATTGCAGGAATATACCACAAGCCAAAGAATGATGATAGTCTTTAGAAGCTGGTAGAGCCATGGAGAAGGCAATGGCAACCCACTTCAATACTCTTGCCTAGAAAATCCCATGGATGGAGGAACCTGGGTGGCTGCAGTCCACAGGGTCGCACAGAGTCAGACATGACTGAAGTAACTTAGCAGAGTCATGGAATTGATTCTCCCTGGACTCTATAAGGAATCAGACTTGCCAGCATTTTGATTTTAGTCTTTTAAGACTAATTTTTAACTTCTGACCTTCAGAACTGTAAGAAAAAAATTTGTTTTAAGCCTCTAAGTTTGTGACAATTTGTTACAACAGGAGTAGGAAATAAATACACCCAGTGAATGTCAACCCAGATGCCATTTATTTCTCATAATGCCAGGACTCAACTCTGTATGGTGGAACATCCCTGGCACCACCTTCCTTATAAACGACATGGAACACTTGGGAGCCTTTTCTCTCTTGAATTCTTTTGCTTTGACATTGGAAATAATGATCATAAGTCTTATATAAAACTACAGACCATCATGGCCTGGCAATCACTGTTCATTCATCCTTGGTTTAAACCATCTATGGAGTTCTGCTCTTTGCATTCCAATCATTTTGCAGTAAAAATACAAGGATCATTATAAAGCTGCATTGTCTGTGTGTACCTTGCTTTCAGAGACAGGTGATTCATTTTTGGCAAGTAGTAGCTTACTCCTTGGAAGGAAAGTTATGACCAACCTAGACAGTATATTCAAAAGCAGAAACATTACTTTGCCAACAAAGGTCCATCTAGTCAAGGCTATGGTTTTTCCAGTGGTCATGTATGGATGTGAGAGTTGGACTGTGAAGAAAGCTGAGCACCGAAGAATTGATGCTTTTGAACTGTGGTGTTGGAGAAGACTCTTGAGAGTCCCTTGGACTGCAAGGAGATCCAATCAGTCCATCCTAAAGAAGATCAGTCCTGCTTGTTCATTGGAAGGAATAATGCTAAAGCTGAAACTCCAGTACTTTGGCCACCTCATGCGAAGAACTGACTCATTGGAAAAGACTCTGATGCTGAGAGGGATTGGGGGCCAGGAGGAGAAGGGGACGACAGAGGATGAGATGGCTGAATGGCATCACTGACTCAATGGGCGTGAGTTTGAGTGAACTCCGAGAGTTGGTGATGGACAGGGAGGCCTGGCATGCTGTGATTCATGGGGTAGCAAAGAGTCAGACACGACTGAGCGACTGAACTGAACTGAANGAATTGATGCTTTTGAACTGTGGTGTTGGAGAAGACTCTTGAGAGTCCTTTGGACTGCAAGGAGAGCCAATCAGTTCACTCTAAAGGAAATCAGTCCTGGGTGTTCTTTGGAAGAACTGATGCTGAAGCTGAAACTCCAATACTTTGGCCACCTCATACGAAGAGTTGACTCACTGGAAAGACTCTGATGCTGGGAGGGACTGGGGACAGGAGGAGAAGGGGTCAACAGAGAATGATATGGCTGTATGGCATCACTGACTCGATGGACATGAGTTTGAGTGAACTCCAGGAGTTGGTGATGGATAGGGAGGCCTGGCATGCTGAAACTCATGGAGTTGCAGAGTCAGACATGGCTGAGTGACTGAACTGAACTGAACTAAATACATGTAAAGCACTTAGAATAGTGACTGACTCATGAGAAGGAAATGGCAACCGAGTCCAGTACTATTGCCTGGAAAATCCTGTGGATGCAGGAGCTTGATAGACTACAGTCCATGGGGTCGCAAAGAGTCAGACACGACTGAGCAACTTCACTCACTCACTCACTCATGATGTGGTAAGCAGACTAACTGTGTCCCAAAGATATCTAGTTTGACACGACTGAGCGACTTCACTCACTCACAATCCTAGATTACAGAACAAAGGAGAAGACAAAGGTTACAGGGCAAAGGAGAATTAAGACAAAATGGAATTAAGGTTGCTAATGACAACTAAAAATGTTGCTCACCATCTAGCTCTTCAATAATTATGTCACTAGCCACTACAGTCACTGACCTTTAACATAACCTGGAAACAGTTCAGGTTGGAGATCAGGAATTAGGCACTCTATATTCTGAGAAACTGGAAGAATAGACCTTCTTATTGGTAGATATTTTCAGAACATTTTTCTTTCCCATGAACCCAAGCTCTTCCATCTTCCCATGCTTATAAAAGCACACTAAAACCAGTAACTAAGACGTCTATTCTTCGTGACTAACAGCAAACTTCTACCAAGTTGTGTGCTTGGTTGCAGGTACTCCTGTCACCAAAATCACATATATATTGATCTCCCCTCTTACCTCTTTGGAGCAGTTTCTCAAAGCTGTCTCCTCTGCTATAGTCCCCAATAAGTTCTTAAATAAAACTGAAATTCACAGCTCTCATACTGTGTCCTTTTTTTTTTTTTTTTTCAGTCAACACTTATCAGACACCTTAAAATAGGGAAATTATCCTGGATTATTCTTAAATGTGGAAGCAGGAGGCAGAAGAGTAGGTGTCAGAATGATGTGATGTGATGTGAAAAAGACTTGGCCAGCCAGTGATGGCTTTGAAGATGGACTGTAGCCTTAAGCTAAAGAATGTCAGCAGTGTCTGGAAGCTGGAAAAAGCAAGAAATGTATTCTCTCTTAAAGTCCCCAAAAAGGAATACAGTATCAGTTTTAACTAGTGAGATCCATTTCGGACTTTTGCTTTCCATAACATTAAGGAAATTAATGTTGTTTGCATTAAGCCATCAAGTGTGTGGTAATTTGTGCAGTAGCAATAGGAAATGAATGCACATGGTAAGTGCCCTATAAATGATAAACACAAAATGAAATAACTCTCAATCCAATTTCATATTTGCTAAAAAAGCAAAGACATTTTTCATTTGATCCCTGCAATTTATCCCTATTTTAGCATTGGTGAAACTCAGTGAAAAATATGTGAGCAGTGAATTAGTGGCAAGGTACTTTCCCCTTACTTGCTACCAGCTACTGCTGCATGACTAGTTTATGACTTGTCTTTTCAGCTCCAACAGTGGCAATTTTGCAGACAGACTCCCACATCTGCTGTAACTGAAGTGTGGAAATTCGTTGCTAAGCCATGTAATTTGTTGCTAGGCTTCCTTCCCCCTCTCAGGCCCCAACACATTTCAGCAACTGGAAGTTAATAATCTGCCAGCAAATTAAATTTGGTGAAAAGATCAGACAGCATGTTAATTGGGAACCAGGTTATCCAAGTTCATCTTGGAGGACTGTGTGACCCTCTACTGAGTACATCCCCCCTGTCAGTTGCTGCTTCCCCACCAGATGCATGAACTCCTGGACCTCTGTGAATCTAAAGGAGGCCACATTCATTTATTTGAACTGCTAATGAACATCTTCATCTTTTGCCTGCTTTTCTCTGCCTCAAATGCCCTAAGCTCATGTTTTCCACAGTGTTGTAGTAAAGGGGTGATTATGCATGGTGGAAGTCTTACTGCATAGGGCAGATGTTCTCACTCCTGGCTGTATATGAGAATTGTCCTGGAGATTTCCAAAGACATAATTCTGAAGTCCTTCTCCAGAGATTCTGATTTAATTGGTCTGGGTGGGGTATTTAAAAAAATGAATATTAAATGTGAGTGTTAAAAAAAAAACAAAACCCTACATAGGTGATGTTCATAGCCAACCAAGAGTGAGAGCCAGTGGAGTAGTGATTCAGACCTGGAGCTCAAAGTCTAGCTCTGCTACTTACTATTTGTGCAACTCTGGGCAGATTGCCTGATCCTTTTGGGCTATGGCTTCCCCATCTGTGAAACATGGAAGACAATCCCTATAGCATAACACTGTCACAAAGTATTAAATGAATTAGCACATGTAAAGCACCTAGAAGAGAATTTATAAGCAATTAGTGTCAGAGTGAAAAAAATTATTGATTTGCAGCACTTAGAACTGTTTCTACCATGCAGTAAGTATTCAACAAATGCCAGCTGTTATTACATCAACAAGATCGTTAATAGA
>SJYA01003311.1:295889-329386 GCA_006410615.1 Neotragus moschatus | reverse complement strand
TGGGGATGGTCTTGATCACTGGTAAGACCTGTCTCTTATACACATCTTCCTTAAAATTCACTGGGAGGACTGATGCTAAAGCTAGTTCCAATACTTTGGCCACCTGATGGGAAGAACTGACATTGAAAAAGATCTTGATGCTAGGAAAGATTGAAGGCAGGAGGAGAAGAGGACAATAGAGGATGAAATGGTTGGATGGCATCACAGACCCAATAGACAAGAGTTTGAGCAAACTCCAGAAAATGGAGAAGGACAGGGAAGCCTGGCATGCTGCAATCCATGGGGTCACAAACAGTCAGACACAACTGAGAAACTGAACAACAATTAAAGCAACAACAAGGTTACAACAGTCAGTAAGTGAATGGCGTTCACTAGATGACCTCCTAGTTCAGAGCCATTCAATTCTATTCTGTAAAGCCATTTCCAGTTTGAAGCTGGGAGCCCTGCTTAGGCCTCAAGGCTATACCTGAGAGAGTCAGTTCTTATGTTGATAAGAAGTCCAGGGTTCCCAAAGAGGAGAAAGGGATCTGGGGCTTTCAAGGAGGGGATAGGGGTCTGAGGTTCTCAAGGAGAAGAAAAGAACAAACATTTTTTCTACATTCCTCAGTCTCAGTCACATAAAGTGTTTTTTTTTTTCCCCTTAAAACCCAGAACTGATCATTACACAACAAAAAATCCGTCTTAAACTCTGTACTAAGGATTATATAACAACAAAGTATTCTGCTTGAGGACATGTTTCTATTTAAGAACCTGCTGACTAATTTTTTTTATCTTAAAATATATATTGAGGGAATGGGTCTGGTTTGGTTAAGTTCATTTGTATCACTTAGTCGTGTCTGACTCTTTGCAGCCCCATGGACTGCAGCACACCATGCTTCCCTGTCCATCACCAGTTCCCAGAGCTTGCTCAAACTCATGTCCATCGACAGAGCAATGCCATCCGATGATCTCATCCTTTGTTGTCACCTTCTCCTCCTGCTTTCAGTTTTTCCCAACATCAGGGTCTTTTCCAATGAGACAGTTCTTCGCATCAGGTGGCCAAAATATTGGAGTTTCAGCTTTAGCATCAATCCTTCCAATGAATAGTCATGACTGATTTCCTTTAGGATTGACTGGTTGGATGGCCTTGCAGTCTAAGGGACTCTCAAGAGTCTTCTCCAACACCACAGTTCAAAAGCATCAATTCTTCATTTCTCAGCTTTCCTTATGGCTCAACTCTCATTTCCATACATGAATACTGGAAAAGCCATAGCTTTGATTAGATGGACATTTTTTGGCAAAGTAGTGTCTGTGCTTTTTAATATGCTGTCTGGGTTTGTCTTAGCTTTTCTTCCAAGGAGCAAGTATCTTTTAATTTCATGGCTGCAGTCACCATCTTTAGTGATTTTGGAGCCCAAGAAAATAAAGTCTGCTACTGTTTCCATTGTTTCCGCATCTATTTGCCATGAAGTGATGGGACTAGATGTCATTATCTTAGTTTTTTGAATGTTGAGTTTAAGCCAGCTTTTTCACACTTCTCTTTCACTTTCATCAAAAAGCTCTTTAGTTCTTCTTCACTTTCTGCCATAAATGTGGTGCAATCTGCATATCTGTGGTTATTGATATTTCTCCCAGCAATCTTGATTCCTGCTTGTACTTCATTGAGCCCGGCATTTCACATGAGGTATTCTGCATAGAAGTTAAATAAGCAGGGTGACAATATACAGCCTTGACATACTCCTTCCTCAGTTTGGAATCAGTCCATTATTGCATGTCTGGTTCTAACTGTTGCTTCTTGACTTGCACACAGGTTTCTTAGGAGGCAGGTAAGGTGGTATGTTATTCCCATCTCTTTAAGAATTTTCCGCAGTTTCTTGTAATCCACATAGTCAAAGGCTTTGACATAGTCAGTAAAGTAGTAGATATTTTTCTGGAAGTCTCTTGCTTTTTCTATGATCCAATGGATGTTGACAATTTGATCTCTGGTTTCTCTTTCTTTTATAAATCCAGCTTGAAAATCTGGAAGCTCTTGGTTCATATACTGTTGAAGTTTCATATGGAGAATTTTGAGCATTACTTTGCCAGTGTATGAGATGAGTGTAATTGTGTGGTAGTTTAAACATTTTTGGCATTGCCTTTCTGTGAGATTGGAATGAAAACTGGCCTTTTCCAGTCCCGTGGTCACTGGTGAGTTTTCTAAATTTGCTGGCATACTGAGTGTGGCACTTTCACAGCATCATCTTTCAGGATTTGAAATAGCTCAACTGGAATTCCATCATCTCCATTAGCTTTGTTCATACTGATGCTTCTTAAGGGCCATTTGACTTTAGACTCCAGGATGTCTGACTCTAGGTGAGCGATCACACCATCGTGGTTATCTGATCTTCATGATCTTTTTTGTATAGTTTTATGTGTTCTTGCCACTTCTTCACATATTCTGCTTCTGTTAGGTGCATACCATTTCTGTACTTTACTGTGCCCATATTTGCATGAAATATTCCCTTGATATCTCTAATTTTCTTGAAGCAATCTCTAGTCTTTCTCATTCTATTGTTTTCCTCTATTTCTTTGCATTTATCACCGAGGAAGGCTTTCTTATCTCTCTTTGCTGTTCTTTGGAACTCTGCATTCAGTTGGATATATCTTTCCTTTTCTCCTTTGCCTTTCATTTCTCTCTCTCTCTCTCTCTCTTTTTTTTTTTTTCAGCTATTTGTAAGGCCTCCTCAGACAACCATTTTGCCTTTTTGCATTTCTTTTTCATGGGGATGGTCTTGATCACTGGTAAGACCTTTCAATTGTTAGTTTTAATCCTCTTATCTTAAAATGTAAAATATGGAAGTGGATCTGGTAAGACCTTTACAACCTTGAGGCATTCCTTTGATTTACTTTAATAACCAACTGAAGAAGTATGATGTGAAGTGAAGTTGCTCAGTCATGTCCAACACTTTGCAACCCCATCAACTGTAGCCTACCAGGCTCCTCAGTCCATGGAATTTTCCAGGCAAGATACTGGAGTGGGTTGCCCTTTCCTTCTCCAGGGGATCTTCCCAATCCAGGGATCAAACCCTGGTCTTCCACATTGTAGGCAGATGCTTTACCATCTGAGCCACCAGGGAAGCCTGAAGAAGTATATAGATCCGTTGCTAAGACTAGTGAGGAGGCATTCTCCATCCCCATTCTGATGTCTATGTCAGAAACTTTCCCTGTCCCTTTTTATAGCTTAATAAACTCTTCTACACAAAAGCTCTTGAGTGTCAACCCTGGTCCCAAAGTGAAATCTTCCAAAATCACGAATCTGACATTGTTCATGTAAGCTATCATACCCTTCTGTTTAAACCTGAGTCAGAAGGCAGGACCTCAGAGATCTGAGAAGCAGTAAGGGTAGATTTGAATCTCCTGGAACCTGGGAAATGTAGCCAGGGCCCCTCTGTCCAATTTACAGGAAGGAATCCAGCAGGCATAACATTTGGTGGTAAGTCTACCTCCATATAGTTATAGTTCAAGTACAAAAAAGTAAAGGTAACCCAGGTTCTAGTATGCTCTATCAAATGTTTTATTTGAGATGCTTTAATGCTGATATTTGAAGCTGAGTGGGTTTAGAGGACTTGTTCTATATTTTATCTTGATAGAAGTTATTTGTTCTCTGGGTTTAAGATATTTTTGTGCATTTCCCTTGGCCCTTGGAGGCCCCAAGGGACAAAGTGATAGATGTGCCTAATTCAAATCTAAAGTGGATATTCTTTCTTACTGAAGAAAAAAAAATGATACAAAATTGCTCACCAGGACTCTTGGTTTTAGTTGGCTAATTGAGCTCCATCCTATCCTTCTCTATTGAGGACAGCTTCTTCAATTGATTTCTTGTTTTTTTGCCTTTGATCTGAAAGTTATTTCCAAGCATGCCACAGTAACCTAGAGAGCCACTCTAATGTTTATTTTAAAGCCATTTTTCATTAGTTCTTCTGCCAAAATGACCCATGGATAGTATTAGGCCCACATGTAATAATAACAAAAATATCAAAATACAAAAGTTTAAAAATAAGCTTCTTCCTACAGTCACCATTGCCATTTCACCCAAGGTGAAACTCTGTTAGATGCCAAAATATTAACCACCAATAGTGACTCCAGTATCTTCCATTCCAGAAAATAGGAAACTAAGAAAGACCTTGAAGGGTCATCTGGTTAAGCCTCCTGATTCCAAATTAGTGAGTATACAATATATTAGCAGTCAAATCAATTATAGGAGTGGCTTCTGGGGGTATTGATGACCAATACGTTTTGACTTACAAATAGATTTAACTACTATCTTCCTAAAGCATGCCATGGGTTATGCTCATTCTCCTGGGGTGACTCTTTCATGTTTCAGTTCTCCTTTGGTTCCCTGGTATATTGTGAGTATCATTTTATCTCCCAAGTTGATAACGTCATTTGGAAAATGACTACTCTGTGGAGAGCATCAAGCAGAGGCTGGTCCATATGGTGTTGAATAGCATGGAGATCTATTATCCCTCTGTATTTTAATTTTTAATTGACACCAAAGACAATGCTGGAAACTTGATACCTATCCTTGGGAGCTTATAATTCTTCTTTTTTTATTTCTAATTCCAAGGTAAGGACCCCCGCAAGGCATGTTGAAACATGTGACTGCAATAAGTGGGAGACCATGTGAAGGCTTTGGAATTGCACTTCTGGATCCTTAATTTCCTCCTTGAAAGTATTATGCACAAAGAGTCTGGAAGGGAACAGGTATTTAATAAATGTATAAGTTCTTCTCAGCAAATGATGATCCAGTACAGTAGCAGTATTAATTTCCCTTTTTCCTTTAACAGCTGTCCTCAATTCAATACCACTTCAAAGGCTAAGAATTCTACCCTGGTCTATCCTGCTTTTTATCTTTATTTTATTCTTTTCATTCTCAATCCTTCCTTCTTCCTCTTGCATTTCCCATAATCTCTTTCTTAATTCTCTTCCTTTCCTCTCTAACTAGCACACTGAGTTCTGTTTGTGCACAGCCAGTGAGAAAACACAAATCAGCTGGATGATGTATATCTTGCCAAGTGGATCTGATGGATTGGAAGCCTCATTCCTACTGTGGTG
This sequence comes from Neotragus moschatus, assembly GCA_006410615.1. Classification (NCBI taxonomy): domain Eukaryota; kingdom Metazoa; phylum Chordata; class Mammalia; order Artiodactyla; family Bovidae; genus Neotragus; species Neotragus moschatus. The sequence goes on along the minus strand of SJYA01003311.1, from coordinate 324,313 downwards.
TGTGATTATTATTTTGATTAAGCTTCTGGAGAAAACAGTGACAACTAAGACAGGGCCACCAACATATGCCCACCTCATAAGTCTTTGCTGTAGGCCCAGTAGTTGGCTTGACCTTCTCTAACACTCAGGCCATTCCCCAGCCCCTAGTTCAGAGAGTCAGAAAACTTGGCTCCTTATCTTACAGCACTCTATATTTGGGCAGAAGAAAAGGGAGGAGGGAAGAATTGAGCCTACAGCTAAAAAGTTTATGAAAACTGATTAGCTAGGAGATCATCCCTAGCCAGAAAACAACGTTAAAAATAGTCACTTGTAGCTGAAATGAAGCTACACTCTGATGGCTTCAAGTAATTTCATTCTTTTTTTTTTTCTAACACAAACAAGTTTCTGCTACAGTTAGCACTACACAGGCAGTTGGACAAAAATTGGGAGGTGCCAAGCCAGATCCTAATAGTGAGTGTGCATCAGGACTGCCAGCAGCAGCTGCTTTATTTCTGGGATTGATGGCAGAAACAGAGGAAGCAGCTGAAATCCTAGGACACAGTGAGAATACCTGGGCTCAGGTGGAGTTTGTTAGACTGTGTATTAGTTTGCTAGAGCTACCATACAAAGTACCACAAACCGAGTGGCTTAAACAATAGAAATTTATCTTCTCAGTTCTGGAGACTACAAGTCTGAAAACAAGGTGACAGCAGAGTTGGTTCCTTCTGAGGACTGTGAGGGAGAATCTGGTTTGTGCCTCACTCTTAATTTCTAGTAAACTATTTCTGGAAATATTTGGCGTTTCTTGGCTTGTAGATCATGTCTTAATCTTTATGTGGCATTGTCCCTGTGTACATATATGTGTGCAGATTTCCCCTTCTTATAATGATATCAGTCATATTTGATTAGGGGTCCACCCTACTACAGTATGGGCTTCCCTGTTGGCTCAGATAGTAAAGAATCGCCCTGCAATGCAGGAAACCCAGGTTTGATCCCTGGGTTGGGAAGATCTCCTGGAGAAGGAAATGGCAACTCACTATAGTATAGTTGCTTGGAGAATTACATGGACAGAGAAGCCTGGCAAGCTACAGTCCATAGGATTGCAAAGAGTTGGACTCTCATAATGAGCAACCAACACTACTACAGTATGACTTCATCTTAACTAAGTACTTCTGCAGTGACCTTATTTCCAAAAAAGGTTACATTCTAAGGTACTGGTGATAGGAGCTCCAATATATTAATTTGAAGGGGACATAGTTTAAACTCATACCAGTTCCAGGGACAGGAGTGGTAAAGCCTGACATAGGCATAAAGTGCATGCTATTGTTTTCGTTAATAATAAGAACAGGCAACATCATCTACTGAATTTGTGCTGGGCTTGATTCTGAGATGCATTGTTTCATTATTTGCATCACAAATCTATATACTAGGTACTTAACTATTATGCCCATGTTTCAGCATACAAAACTAAGGCGCTAGAGAGAGAAATGACTTGCTCCATAAAGGGAATTTGACTTGGCCCAAGTCATGGGTCCAGTAAATGGCAGAGTGACATTTGAACTCAGATCCATATGACACCAATGTATCTCTGAAATGCTTTTTGCACTATGTTGTTGTTGTTCAGTTGCTCAGTTGTCTCCAACTCTTTGCAACCTTATGGACTACCTCATGGATAGTGAGATAACATCACTATCTCTCAGAGTTTGTTCAAACTCATGTCCATTGAGTCAGTGATGCTATCCAACCATCTCATCCTCTGTCACTCCCTTCTCCTGCCTTCAATCTTTCCCAGCATTAAGATCTTTCCCAACATGTTGGCTTTTCTCATCAGACGGCCAAAATATTGGAGCTTCAGCTTCACCATCATCCCTTCCAGTAAATAGCGAGGGTTTATTTCCTTCAGGATTTACTTGTTTGATATCCTTACTATCCAAGGGACTCTCAAGAATCTTCTCCAGAACCACAGTTCAAAGGCATCAGTTCTTTGGCTCTCAACCTTCTTTATGATCCAACTCATATCCTTACAAGACTACTGAAAAAAGCATAGGTTTGACTATACTTTGATGGCAAAGTGATATTCTGCTTTTTAATAGCCCATCTAGGTTTGTCACAGCTTTTCTTCCAAGAAGCAAGTATCTTTTAAATTCATGACTGCAGTCACCATCCACAGTGATCCTGAAGCCCAAGAAAATAAAATCTGTCACTGTTTCCATTTTCCTCCCATCTATTTGCCACGAAGTGATGGAACCGGATGCCATGATCTTAGTTTTTTGAATGTTGAATTTTAAGCCAGCTTTTTTACCTTCCTCTTTTCACCCTCATCAAGAGGCTCCTTAGTTTCTCTTCACTTTCTGCCATTAAAATGGTATCATCTGCATATCTGAGCTTGTTGATATTGATTCCAGCTCATGAGTCATCCAGCCCAGCGTTTTGCATGATGTACTCTGCATATAAGTTATACTTCGCACCATACTCTTTTGCTAATTAGGATGCCCTCACTTGCCCCATTTCAGGACATGAAACACTAGAACCTTAAGATAAATTCTGATTTTAGAACTGGTGGGATCTGTTTAGGGATCTTTGGTGGCTGAAGCTTCTTCCTTGGAGAGCTTTAAGAGTAAGAGACCTCTCTGCCAGAGTCTGTTGGTTTGATGAGAGGCTATCTAAAGGTAGAGATGTGGGTAAGATGATCTCCAGTAAATAGCAGGGGTATAAGTGGCAGGAGGATATGTTAGAAGGAAAAGATGTAGAGATGGTGGAGTTTTAAGGAACCAGTACAATCAGTGAGACATAATAGTGCATACTCACATAGCATTTATTATGTACTAAGCACTGTTTAAGCACTTTATTTATATTTACTCATTCAACCATCAAAATCACCCTATATGGTGGGGTCCATATTTGTCCTTGGTTTAGGAAACTAAGGCACACAATTTTGAATAACTTGTCTAAAATTTCACAGAAAAAAATACATATTGAGACTGAGATTTGAATCTAAGTAGTTTGATTCCAGTCAACCCCAATAAATTTGCTTTTCTCTGATACAACAGTTCACTCAGATCCACTATCCATACTGTGAACTGCATGTTATCCAGTGCAACTTATGTTAAGAAGCATTAAATTGCCTCCTTTAATCTTCACAAAAGCCACATGAGGTATGACATCTGTTATTATGTCAGTGCCATGGGATAGAAGAAGAAACCAAGGTTTGATTCACAAGCAGGGCTGAGATTCAAGCCTAGGTCTGGCTTACCTCAACACTATACAGCTCTGTGTCTCATGGCCTCATGGTTTGCTGGGCTGATTCCTTTCAAGATAAGAAAGCTGATAAAAGATGTGATTGCTCTTAAGATGTGTATGTATTTTAACAGAGATTCTTAGAAACACAAATCCTTCCCCAGAGTAAAGTTCCTCTTAGTTAGATATTTCATCTCTTGCAGCAAGTTAGACTGTTTAATGGCACACACCTTTTACATGCAAGCACCAAGATGCTTGAGATTCTGTGTGTACCAATGTATGAGATGGAGGAGACTTCTATATATATTGATATTAGTTCAAGAGATATTATAAATAAATTAAATGATTATGCAAATTATATGCAAACACATTTAATAGCATTCTTTCAGGGAAAGGATGCCAGCAAGCCAATAAAGTGGACAGTGTTTTTTGTTCCACTAATGGCTAAACTGGGAAACTGTAGGACAAAGCTGGCCAAAATACCCTCTATAAGCAAATAGAGATGAGTTTGTTACCTTTGTTCCAAATAATTTGTATAAATCACTATATAATTCCAAAGCCTAATGTTTTCCCTGTATGGTCACCTGTATGGTCACTGTTTCTGTCCTAAAACTCAAGAACACCATGTGTTAGTGAAAAGAACCTTCTGTATGAGAAGAGCTAGGTTCTAGTTGAATTTCTGCTTTGGACTATGTATGTATCCTTGGGAAAGTTATTTGACTTCTCTGAGTATCACTTACCCTTGATTATAAAGGGAGGGATAAGATGTAATTATCTCTGAATTTCTTTCCATTTAAATATTCTGTGTTTAATTATTAAAATATCTTCAAATTCTTAGCCTTTGAATCATTAATGGATTGAATGAGAAAAGCATCATTTCTTAAAGGTCTATTAAAATGTACTTGTAGGAAAAAACTACTGGAAAGCATTTGCAAGTAGATCTATTTAGACCTCACCTGCTTACAGGTACAATAAATACCAATACCTGCTTTGTAGATTCATATCTCACTTACTCAGCCAGGCCCATATGTCTCCCTCTCTGAGTAACTTAGGTTCAGGACCTAAGATAGACCCTAGGAGAATTTCTATAAAGAAGGCTTTGTGGAGTGCATTTTGACAGATGATTGGAGGCACCAAATTCTTTCATATTATTATTAATTTTGTTGGAATATAGTGGCTTTACAATGTTGTATTACTTTCTGCTCTACAGTGAAGTGAATCATTTATACCTATACATATATCTCCTCTTTTTAAGATTTCCTTCCCATTTAGGTCACCACAGAACACTAAGCAGAGTTCCCTGTGCTGTACAATAGGTTCTCATTATTTATTTTATGCATAGTAGTGTATGTATGTCAATTCCAACCTCCCATTTAATCTCACCCTTCTTCTTCCCTTGGCATCCATAAGTTTGCTTTCTACATCTGTGTCTCTATTTCTGCTTTGCAAATAAGTTAATCTGTACCATTTTTCCAGATTCCACATATAAGTGATGTTACACAATATTTGTTTTTCTCTTTATAACATACTTCACTCTTTATTTTCCATCTCTAAGTCTATCCACATCTTGACAAATGGTGCTATTTTGTTTATTTTTATGGCTGAGTAATATTACATTGTATATATTTACCATATCTACTNTACTCAGATATTGTTCCTCTAATCTATGTAAATGAAACTATTTGTATGGTGATCTGCCCTTCTTCAAGATTCAAGTTAATCATTTTATGGCCCAGGATGAACCATTTGGTACCAAGATTATCCCAAAATGCATCTTATGGGTGAGGGGCCTGGTGCCATTCTGAGTTTTAAAACACTCCTTTCCTTCATTATCACAAAAGCTCTGAGCGATCAAGTCACGTCCTGGCCCTGGATTGAATTGTTCTCCTCCGGGGGCCAAGAATCCCAGTGTCTTTGTGTGGTTCAAAGACAACCTTTCACATTTAGGTGTTTAATCCATGTTGAGTTGATTTTTGTGCATGGTGTTCGGAAGTGTTCTATTTTTATCCTTTTCATATAGCTGTCCATTTCTCCCAACATCACTTATTGAAGATATTATCTTCTTTATTGTATATATATTCTTGCATCCTTTATCATAGATTAGGTGATCATAGGTGTGTGAGTTCATTTCTGGGCTTTCTACACTATTCCGTTGGCCTATATTTCTGTTTCTGTACCAGTACCATCCTATTTGATTACTGTAGCTTTCTAGTATGGAGAAGGCAATGGCACCCCACTCCAGTACTTTTGCCTGGGCGGAGGAGCCTGGTGGGCTCCAGTCCATGGGATCGCTAGAGTCAGACACGACTGAGCGACTTCACTTTCACTTTTCACTTTCATGCATTGGGGAAGGAAATGGCAACCCACTCCAGTGTTCTTGCCTGGAGAATCCCAGGGATGGGGGAGCCTGCTGGGCTGCCATCTATTGGGTCGCACAGAGTCGGACATGACTGAAGTGACTTAGCAGCAGCAGCAGCAGCAGCAGCTTTCTAGTATAGCCTAAAGTCAGGTAGCCTGATTCCTCAAGGCACATTTTTCTTTCTCAAAAATACTGCTTTGTCTTTTCAGAGTTTTTTGTGTTTCCATAAAAATTGCAAAATATTTTGTTCTAATTCTGTGAGAAATTCTGTAGGTAATTTGATAGGGATTTCGCTGAATCTGTAGATTTCTTTGGGTAGTATAGTCATTTTCAAAATATTGATTCTTCCAGTCCAAGAACATGGTATATTTCTCCATATGTTTGTGTTGTCCTTAATTTCTGTCACCAATATATTACAGTTTTCTAAGTACAGGTCTTTGAGCTCCTTTATTCCTAAATATTTTATTTTTTCATGTGATATTAAATGAGATTGTTTCCTTAACTTCTCTTTCTTAACTTTCTTTGTTAGTGTATATGAATGCAAGAGATTTATCTGTATTAATTTTGCATCCTACAACTTTGTCAAATTCATTGATGAGCTCTACTAGTTTTCTAAGAGCATCTTTATGATTTTCTATATATAATATTATGTCATATGCAAACAGTGACAATTTGACTTCTTTTTCCCCAATATGGATTCCTTTCATTTCTTTTTCTTCTCTGATATCTGTGTATAGGACTTCCAAAAGCGTGTTGAACAAAAGTGGTACGAGTAACATCCTTATCTTGTTGCTGACCTTAGAAGAAATGCTTTCAGCTTTTCAACACTGACTATGTTATTAGCTGTAGGTTTGTCATATAGGGCCTTTACTATGTTGTGGTAGGTTCTGTCTAAGACCATTTCTGGAAAGTTTTTAACATAAATGAGTGTTGAATTTTATTAAAAGCTTTTTCTGTATTTATTGACATCTTTATATGGTTTTTATTCTTTAATTTATTAATATAATGCATCACATTGATTGATTTTCATGTCTTGAAGAATCCTTGCACCTCTGGGATAAATCCAAATTGATCAGAGTATATAATACCTTCAATATATTGTTGGATTTGGTTTGCTATTTTGTTGAGGATTTTTGCATCTATATTTATCAGTGATATTGGCCTGTAACTTTTTTGTGTGTGGTATCTTTGTCTGGCTTTGGTATCAGGGTGATGACACCCTAATAAAATCAGTTTGGGAGTGGTCCTTTGTCTACTAATTTTTGGAAGAGTTTGAGAAGGATATGTATTAGCTCTTCTTTAAATGATTGATAGAATTTGCCTGTGAAGCCATTTGGTGTTGGACTTATGTTCGTTGGAATATTATTAATCAGTTTCATTTTCATTAATTGTGATTGGTCTGTTCACATTTTCTTTCTTCTGGTTCAGTATTGGAAGATAGTACTTTTTTAAGAATTTGTTCTTTTTTTTTCCCAGTTGACCATTTTATTGGCATATAGTTGCTTGTAGTATTCTCTTATGATCCTTTGTATTTGTGCTGTGTCAGTTGTAACATACCCTTCTTCATTTCTAATTTTACTGATTTGATCCTCTCCTTTTTTCTCTTGATGAGTCTGGCTAAAGTTTTTTTTAGCTTTTGTTTTTCTCAAAGAACTATTAGTTTCATTGATCTTTGCTATTGTTTTCTTCATTTCTATTTCATTTACTTCTGCTCTGACCTTTATGATTTCTTTTCTTCAGCTAGTTTGGGTTTTGTTTGTTCTTTTCTCTCTAGTTGATTTAGGTGTCAAGTTAGGTTGTTTATTTGAGATTTTTCTCCTTTCTTGAGATGAGATTGTATTGCTATAAATTTCCCTCTTAGAGTTGCTTTTGCTGCATTCCATAGGTTTGAGATCACCATGTTTTCATTGTCATTTATTTCTAGATATTTTTAAATTTCATCTTTGATTTCTTCAATGAGCCATTGGTTATTTAGTAGCATACTGTTTAGCCTCCATGTGTTTGGGTTTTTTACAGCTTTTTCCTATAATTGATTTTAAAAATTATGGTTGGAAAAATGCTTAATATGATTTAAATTTTCTTAAATTTACAAAGGCTTGATTTCTAATCCGAGATAAGATCTACCATGGAGAATGTTCCAAGTGCACTTGAGAAGAAAGTATATTTTGCTGCTTTCAGTTGGGATGTCTTCTAAATATAAATTAATTCTATCTGGTATAATGTGTCATTTAAGGCTTTTGTTTTTTAAATTTTCTGTCTGGATGGTCTGTGCATTGGAGTAAGTGGGGTGATAAAGTGAAAGTGAAGTCGCTCAGTCTTGTCCAACTCTTTGTGACACCATGGATTGTAGCCTACCAGGCTCCTCTTTCCATGGGATTTTCCAGACAAGAATACTGGAGTCGGTTGCCATTTCCTTCTCCAGGGGATCTTCCCAGCCAAGGTTTCAAACCTGGGTCTCTTGCATTGTAGGCAGACACTTTTACCATCTGAGCCATCAGGGAAGTCAGGGTGTTAAAGTCCCCCACTATTATGGTGTTACTGTTGATTTCCCCTCTTATGCCAGTTAGCATCTGTCTTAAGTATCAAGATGCTTCTGTGTTGGGTACATGCTGCTGCTGCTGCTGCTAAGTTGCTTCAGTTGTGTCCGACTCTGTGCGACCCCATAGACAGCAGCCCACTAGGCTCCTCTGTCTCTGAGATTCTCCAGGCAAGAATACTGGAGTGGGTTGCCATTTCCTTCTGTAATGCATGGAAGTGAAAAGTGAAAGTGAAGTTGTTCAGTCATGCCTGAGTCTTAGTGACTCCATGGACTACAGCCTACCAGGCTCCTCTGTCCATGGGATTTTCCAGGCAAGAGTACTGGAGTGGGTTGCCATTGCCTTCTCTGGTGTTGGGTACATAAATATTCATAATTGTTTTATCTTCTCAAATTTATCCCTTGATCATTATCTAGTGTCCTTCCTTATCTCTTGCTTTATTATAAAGTCTATTTTTTTTCTGATGTGACTATTTCTACTTTAGCTTTCTTTTGATTTCCATTGCATGGACTATCTTCTTCCATGCCCCCACTTTCAGCCTATATATGTCCCTAGGTCTGAAGTGGGTTTCTTGTAGAGAGCATATATATTTGTCTTGTTTTGGTATCTACTCAGCCACTCTGTGTCTTTTGGTTGGAACATTTAATCCATTCACATTTAAGGTCCAGAAGCAGAAGGTATTAAAAAAAAGTGGCAAGAATATATGGAAGAGTTGTACAAAATAGGTCCTAATGACCTGGATAGCCACAATGGCTATCTATTGTGTGGTCACTCACATAGAGCCAGACATCCTGCAGTCTGAAGTCAAGTGGGCATTAGGAAGCATTACTACCAAAAAAGTTAGTGGAGATGGTGGAATTCCAGCTGAGCTATTTCAAATCCTAAAAGATGATGCTGTGAAAGTGCCACACTCAATATGCCAGAAAATTTAGAAAAATCAGCAGTGGCCACAGGACTGGAAAATGACAGTTTTCATTCCAATGCCAAAGAAGGACAATGGCAAAAAATTTTCAAACTACTACACAATTGTGCTCACTTCACATGCTAGCAAGGTAATGCTCAACATCCTTCAAGCTAGCCTTCAACAGTATCTGATCTGAGAAATTTCAGATGTAGAAGCTGGATTTAGAAAACACAGAAGAAACAGAGATCAATTTACCAACATCTATTTGATCACAGAAAAAGCAAGGGAATTCCAGAAAAGCATCTGCTACATTACTACACTAAAGTCTTTGACTTTAGTTTATGACTTTATTGTGAATCACAACAAACTGGAAAATTCTTAAAGAGGTGGAAATACCAGACCACCTTACCTGAATCCTGAGAAATCTGTATGTAGAGCAAGAAGCAATAGTTAGAACCGGACATGGAAAAATGGACTGGTTCCAAATTGGGAAATGAGTATGTGAAAGCTTTATATTGTCACTTTGCTTATTTAACTTATAGGCAGAGTACATGATGTGAAATACCAGGCTGAATGAATCACAAGCTGGAATCAAGATTGCCAGGAAAAATATCAACAACTTCAGATAAGCAGATGACACCACCTAATACAGAAAGCGAAGAGGAACTAACTAAAGACCCCCACTAATGAAGATGGAAAAGGACAGTGAAAAATGTGGCATAAAAATCAACATTCAAAAAATGAAAATCTTGACACCCTGTCCCATTACTTTATGGCAAATAGATGGGGAAAAAATGGAAACAATGACAGATTTTATTTTCATGGCCTCCAAATTCACTGTGGATAGTGACTGTATACATGAAATTAAGACACTTGCTCCGTGGGATAAAAGCTATGACAAACTTAGGCAGTATTCTGAAAAACAGAGACATCACTTTGTTAACAATGGTCCATATAGTCAAGCTATGATTTTTCCAGTAGTCATGTATGGATGTGAGAGTTGGACAATAAACAAGGCTGAGAGCCATAAAAATGATGCTTTCAAACTATGGTGCTGGAAAAGACTCTTGAGAGTTCCTTGGAAAGCAAGGAGGTCAAACCAATCAATATTGAAGTATTGTAAAGCAAAACAAACTAAAAAATAAAAATTAAAAAAAATAAAGTAAATCAGCCATGAATATTCATTGGAAGGATTCACGGTGAAGCTGAAGTTCCAATACTTTGGCCACCTGATGCAAATATCTAACTCATTGGAAAAGACTGATACTGGGAAGATTGAAGGCAGGAGGAGAAGGGGGTGAGATAGTTGGACGACATCACTGACTCAGTGGACGAGTTGGAACAAACTCTGGGAGATGGTGAAGAACAGGAAAGCCTGGTGTGCTGTACTTTAGACAGTTCCCCTGCAGAGCAACCTGGAGCTTGAGCAGTGTAGAACAGGAAAGCACACATGCCATGAGTGGAGGCAAACTCAGTGTAGCCCAGACACTGCGAGCACTTCTCACACATGCCAGTGAGATTTGGAGGTTTGTTTGCAGTTTTCCTTCCTCCCCACAGCACAACTGAAAAAGTGTGCCTAAATAAGTGACCACCTCCACCCCCTTGTGGCAGGGTGGAAATTAGACACTGAAGAGACTTGCAAACAGAAGAGGCCAAAATGAACAGAGGGAACCACTTGGGATTAAAACCCTGTAATTGGCACCAACTACATTGGAAGGGGCCTACAGACCTCAAGAAGTATAAGCTGGAACAAGGAATGATCTGAAACTGAACTGACCCCATAGTGCCTACAACAGCTCCAGAGAAATTCCTAGATATATTTTACTATTATCATTTTTTATTTTTTTTAATTTTTAAGTCCTTTATTACTCCTTTAATTTTAATTTTTATAACTTACTATTACCTTGCAAAAAAAAGTCCCTGTGTTTAAAGCAAATTTTATATATACTTTTTATAATTTTTGTGATTTTTTTTTTTAATATTGTATTTTTGAAGGTCTGACCTCAACACTAGATTTTTAATCTTTGCCTTTTGGTCTTTGTTATCAATTTTGTACCTTTATGAAAATAATTTTCAGTATCCATTTTTACTTAGGAGTGCAATTACCAGCTTGAATACTCTATCCCCTTTTTGACTCTCCTTTTTCTCCTCCAGGTCACCTCTATAGTCTCCTTCCCCCTTCTCTTCTCTACCCAACTCTGTGAATCTCTATGGATATTCTGAGCTGTGGAGAACACTTAGGGAACCGATCACTGACTAGATCTGCATCTCTCCTTTTTACTCCCCTTCTTCTCCTACTGGTCACCTCTATCTCCCTCCTCCCTCTTCTCTTCTCTATGTAACTCCATGAACCTTTTTGGGTGTTCCAGGCTGTGGAGAGCACGTAGGGAATTCATTACTAGCTAGATTGCTCTCTCCTCTTTTGATCCCCCCCCCTTCTCTTCCAGGTCACCTCTATCTTCCTCGTCCCTCTTTTCTCCATGTAACCCTGTGAACCTCTCTGGGTGTCCCTCACTGTGGAGAAACTTTTCATCTTTAACCTAGATGTTTTATCATCGATGGTGTATAGATGGAGAGGTCTTGAGGCTACTGTAAGAATAAGACTGAAAACAAGAAGCAGGAGGCTTACATCCAAATTGTGAGAATACCAGAGAACTCCTGACTCCATGGAACACTAGTTGACAAGAGTTCATTCAAAAGCCTCTGTACCTACACTGAAACCAAGCTCCACCCAAGGGCCAACAAGCTCCAAAGCAAGACATACCATGCAAATTCTCCAGCGACACAGGAACATAGCCCTGAGCTTCAATATACAGGCTGCCCAAAGTCACTACAAACCCACTGACATCTCAAAACTCATTGCTGGACACTTCATTGTACTCCAGAGAGAGAAATCCAGCTCCAACCACCAGAACACTGACACAAGCTTCCCTAACCAGGAAACCTTGACAAGCCACCTGTACAACCCCACCCACAGTAGGTAAACTCCACAATAAAGAGAACTCCACAAACTACCAGAATATGGAAAGTGAAAGTGAAGTCGCTCAGTCATGTCTGACTCTTTGCGACCCAATGGACTGTAGCCTACCAGGCTCCTCCCTCCATGGGATTCTCCAGGCAAGAGTACTGGAGTGGGTTGTCATTTCCATCCTCAGGGGATCTTCCTGACCCAGGGATCAAACCCAGGTCTCCTGCATTCCAGGCAGATGCTTTAACTTCTGAGCCACAAATGAAGCCCAGAATATGGAAAGGCCACCCCAAACACTGCAATATAAACAAGATGAAGAGGCAGAGAAATATCCAGCAGGTAAAGGAACAGGATAAATGCCCACCATACCAAACAAAAGAGGAAGAGATAAGGAATCTGCCTGATAAAGAATTCTAAACAGTGATAGTGAAAATGATCCAAAATCTTGAAAACAAAGTGGAGTTACAGATAAATAATCTGGAGACAAGGATTGAGAAGATGCAAGAAAGGTTTAACCAGAACCTAGAAAAAATAAAAAAGAGTCACTATATAATGAATAATACAATAAATGAGGTAAAAAAAAACACTCTAGAGGGAACCAACAGTAGAATAACAGAGGCAGAATATAGGCTAAGTGTGGTAGAAGATAGAATGATAGAAATAAATGAAACAGAGGGGAAAAAAAGAAAAAAAAATTAAAAGAAATGAGGACAATCTCAGAAACTTTTGGGACAATGTTAAATGCCCCAACATTCAAATCATAGAAGTCCCAGAAGAAGAAGACAAAAAGAAAGACGATGAGAAAATACTTGAGGATATAATAGTTGAAAACATCACTAAAATGGGGAAGAAAATAATCACCCAAGAAACCCAGAGAGTCCCAAAGAGGATAAACCCAAGGTGAAACACCCCCAAAACGCATTTTAATCAAATTAACAAAGATCAAACACAAAGAACAAATATTAAAAACTTCAAGGGAAAAACAACAAATAACACACAAGGGGATTCCCATAAGGATAACAGCTGATCTTTCAATAGAAACTCTTCTGGCTAGAAGGGAATGACTGGACATACATAAAGTGATGAAAGAAAGTAACCTACAGCCAAGATTACTGTACCCAGAAAGGATTTCTCTCAAATGAGAGGCAGAAATAAATAACTTTACAGACAAGCAAAAGCTGAGAGAATTCAGCACCACCAAATGAGCTCTCCAACAAATCCTAAAGGATCTTCTCTAGACAGGAAACACAGGAAAGGTGTATAAACTCGAACTCAAAACAACAAAGTAATTGGCAATGGGATCATACTTATCAATAATTACCTTAAATGTAAATGGGTTGAATGCCTCAACCAAAAGACAAAGACTGGATGAATGGATACGAAAACAAGACCCATATATATGCTGTCTACAAGAGACCCACCTCAAAACAAGGGACAAATACNAAAGGTGTATAAACTCGAACTCAAAACAACAAAGTAATTGGCAATGGGATCATACTTATCAATAATTACCTTAAATGTAAATGGGTTGAATGCCTCAACCAAAAGACAAAGACTGGATGAATGGATACGAAAACAAGACCCATATATATGCTGTCTACAAGAGACCCACCTCAAAACAAGGGACAAATACAGACTGAAAATAAAGGACTGCAAAAAGATATTTCATGCAAATGGAGACCAAAAGAAAGCAGAAGTAACAATACTCATATCAGATAAAACAGACTTTGAAGGGAGGACATGGAAAGAGACAAAGAAGAATACTGCTGCTGCTGCTAAGTCACTTCAGTCATGTCCGACTCTGTGCAACCCCATAGACGGCAGCCCACCAGGCTCCCCCATCCCTGGGATTCTCCAGGCAAGAACACTGGAGTAGGTTGCCATTTCCTTCTCCAATGCATGAAAGTGAAAAGTGAAAGTGAAGTCACTCAGTCATATCCAACTCTTAGCGACCCCATGAACTGCAGCCTACAAGGCTCCTCCATCCATGGGATTTTCCAGGCAAGAGTACTGGAGTGGGGTGCCATTGCCTTCTCCGAAGAAGAATACTACATACTGATAAAAGGGTCAATCCAAGAAGAATATATAGCAATTATAAATATATATGTACCCATCATAGGAGCACCACGATATGTAAGGCTAACAAGTATGAAACGAGAAATTAACAGTAACACAATAATAGTGGGAAACTTTAATACCTCACTCACACCTATGGATAGATCAACTAAACAGAAAATTAACAAGGAAACACAAACTTTAAANATAAAAGGGTCAATCCAAGAAGAATATATAGCAATTATAAATATATATGTACCCATCATAGGAGCACCACGATATGTAAGGCTAACAAGTATGAAACGAGAAATTAACAGTAACACAATAATAGTGGGAAACTTTAATACCTCACTCACACCTATGGATAGATCAACTAAACAGAAAATTAACAAGGAAACACAAACTTTAAAAGATACAATGGACCAGTTAGACCTAATTGATATCTACAGGATATTTCACCTCAAAACAATGAATTTCAACTTTTTCTCAAGTGTGCATGGAACATTTCTAGGATAGATCACATCCTAGGCCATAAATCTAGTCTTGGTAAATTCAAATAAATGAAATCATTCCAAGCATCTTTTCTGATCACAATGTGGTAAGACTAGATGTCAACTACAGGAAAAAAAAAATGTTAAAAATACAAGCATATAGATGCTAAGCAACACACTTCTGAATAACCAACAAAATCACAGAAGAAATCAAAAAAGAAATCAAAATATGCACAGAAATGGATGAAAATGAAAACACAACAAACCAAAACGTATGGGACTCAGTAAAAGCAGTGCTTAGGGGAAGGTTAATAGCAATACAAGCTTACCTCAGGAAACAGGAGAAAAATCAAATAAATAACTTAACACTACACCAAAAACAATTAGAAAAAGAAGAAATCTAGAATCTTAGGATTAGTAGAAAGAAAGAAATCACAAAAATTAGGGGATAAATAAATAAAAAAGAAACAAAGGAGACCTTAGCAAAAAAATCAACAAAACTAAAAGCTGGTTCTTTGAGAAGGTAAATAAATAGACAAACCATTAGCCAGATTCATCAAGAAAAAAAAGGGAGAAGAATCAAATCAACAAAATTAGAAACAAAAATGGAGAAATCACAACAGAAAAAAAAACAGAAATACAAAGGATCATAAGAAACTATTATCAGCAACAATATGCCAATAAAATGGAAAACTGGGAAGAAATGAAGAAATTCTTAGAAAATTGTCTTTCCAAAACTGAACCAGGAAGAAATGGAAAATCTTAACAAACCCATCACAAGCGCAGAAATCAAAACCGTAAGCCAAAATCTTCCAGCAAATTAAAAGCTTTTGCACAACAAAGGAAACTGTAAGCAAGGTGAAAAGGCATCCTTTGGAATGGGAGAAAATAATAGCAAACGAAGCAACTGACAAAGAATTACTCTCAAAAATATACAAACAGCTCCTGTAGCTCAACTCAGGGAAAGAAACTAGCCAGTCACAAAATGGGCCAAAGAACTAAACAGACATTTCTCCAAAGAAGACATACAGATGAGTAATAAACACACGAAAAGATGCTCAACATCATTCATTATTAGAGAAATGCAAATCAAAGCCACAATGAGGTACTATTTCATGCCAGTCAGAATGGCTGCTATCAAAAGTCTACAAGCAATAAATGCTGGAGAGGGTGTGGAAATAAGGGAACCCTCTTACACTGTTGGTGGGGATGCAAACTAGTATAGCCATTATGGAGAACAGTGTGGAGATTCCTTAAAAAACTGGAAATAGAACTGCCATATGACCCAGCAATCCCACTGCTGGGCATACACAGCAAGGAAACCAGAAATGAAAGAGACATGTGTACCCCAATGTTCATTGCAGCACTGTTTATAATAGCCAGGACATAGAAGCAACCTAGATGTCCATCAGCAGATGAATGGATAAGAAAGCTGTGGTACATATACACAACGGAGTATTACTCAGCCATTAAAAAGAATATATTTGAATCAGTTCTAATGAGGTAGATGAAACTGGAGCCTATTATACAGAATGAAATAAGCCAGAAAGAAAAACACCAACATAGTATACTAGCACATATATGGAATTTAGAAAGATGGTAATGATAACCCTGTATGTGAGACAGCAAAAGAGACACAGATGTATAGAANAGATGTCCATCAGCAGATGAATGGATAAGAAAGCTGTGGTACATATACACAACGGAGTATTACTCAGCCATTAAAAAGAATATATTTGAATCAGTTCTAATGAGGTAGATGAAACTGGAGCCTATTATACAGAATGAAATAAGCCAGAAAGAAAAACACCAACATAGTATACTAGCACATATATGGAATTTAGAAAGATGGTAATGATAACCCTGTATGTAAGACACCAAAAGAGACATAGATGTATAGAACAGTCTTTTGGACTCTGTGGGAGAGGGCGAGGGTGGGATGATTTAGGAGAATGGCATTGAAATATGTATATTATCATACATGAAACAAATTGCCAGTCCAGGTTCAATGCATGAGACAGGGTGCTCCAGGCTAGTGCACTGGGATGACCCAGAGGGATGGGATGGAAGTGAGAGAGGGATTCAGGATGGGGAACATGTGTACATCCATGGCGGAGTAATGTCAATGTATGGCAAGCCAAAGCAATATTGTAAAGGAATTAGCCTCCAATTAAGTTAAATAAATTTATACTAAATAAATAAATAATTTTAGAAACATAAAAATGTGAAAAAAGAAAAAACAAAAACACAAGCCCAGGACCAGATGGCTTCACAGCTGAATTTTACCAAAAATTTAGAGAAGAGCTAGCACCTATCATACTCAAACTCTTCCAGAAAATTGTAGAGGAAAATAAACTTCTAAACTCATTTTATGAGGCCACAATCACCCTAATACCAAAACCAGACAAAGATGCCATACACACAAAAAGAAAACTACAAGCCAATATCACTGATGAACATAGATGCAAAAATCCTTAACAAAATTCTAGCAAACAAAATCCGACAACATATTTAAAAGGCCATACATCATGGCCAAGTGGGCTTTATCCAAGGGATGCAAGGATTCTTTAAAATCTGAAAATCAATCAGTGTGATAATCCACATTAACAAATTGAAAGATAAAAACCATATGATTGTCTCAATAGATGCAGAGAAACCCTTTGAAAAAATTCAACATTCATTTATGATAAAAACCCTCCAGAAAGCAGGCAGAGAAGGAACATACGTCAACATAATAAAGAGCCATATATGATAAATCCACAGCAAACATTATGCTCAAAGGTGAAAAACTGAAAGTGTTTCCCTTAAAGTCAGGAATAAGACAAGGGTTCCCATTCTCACTGCTACTATTCTACACAGTTTTGGAAGATTTAGCCACAGTGATCAGAGAAGAACAACAAATAAAAAGAATCCAGATTGGAAAACAAGTAAAACCTCACTTTTTACGGATGACATGATCTTCTACATTTGACATTTTTTGAAGTCGCTCAGTCCTGTCCAACTTTTTGCGACCACATGGACTGTAGCCTAACAAGCTCCTCTGCCCACGGAATTTTCCAGGAAAGAATACTGGAGTGGGTTGGAAAACTCTAAATACTCCATCAGAAAATTACTAGAACTAACCAATGAATATGTTAAAGTTGCAGGATATAGAATTAACACACAGAATTCCCTTGCATTCCTATAAACTGAGAATACAGAGAGAAAATTAAGGAAACAATCCCATTCACCATTACAACAAAAAGAATAAAATACTTAGGAATCAGTTCAGTTCAGTTCAGTCGCTAAGTAGTGTCCGACTCTTTGCGACCCCATGAATTGCAGCACGTCAGGCCTCCCTGTCCATCACCAACTCCCAGANACCTTTTCCAGCCCTGTGGCCACTGCTGAGTTTTCCAAATTTGCTGGCATCTTGAATGCAGCACTTTCACAGCATCATCTTTCAGGATTTGAAAGAGCTCAACTGGAATTCCATCATCTCCACTAGCTTTGTTCATAGTGATGCTTCCTAATGCCCACTTGACTTCACACTCCAGGATATCTGGCTCTAGGTGAGTGTTAGTGATCATACCATTATGATTATCTGGGTTGTGAATCTCTTTTTTGTATCATTCCTCTGTGTATTCTTGACACCTTTTCTTAATATCTTCTGCTTCTGTTTGGTCCATATCATTTCTGTGCTTTATTGAGCCCGCCTTTGCATGAAATGTTCCCTTGGTATGCTAATTAAAATAAATAAATTAATTAAAAAATATAAATTAATAAATAAAGAGAATATTGTGAGAGGTGGAGAGAGGACAGAATGTAGAACACTGGCTTAAGATAAGAAAATAACCTGAGTTCCACCTTCTCTGATTTCCCAGTTTAACTAAACATTTGTTTTACATGCTTTGGCTAGGGCAGAGCACATAGCAGTTTCTCATTCAAAGGCCTTGTATCCTCGGAGGATACAAGTCAGCACTGAATTTCTAGAGGGTCCTTCAAAGCCCAGCTCAAAAGTGAGCAGTCCATGAAATTTCACATGATCCTCTTCTGCCCCCTCTCCCACTAGTCAGATGTAACTCATCATTCAGGATTTCATAGCACACATATAGGACTTCTACTTAGGTCCTCAAAATTTTGTCTCTAAATCAATTGGCAAATAAGGGATTTACTGTGCTGGTTAGGGGGTGATCATGCCTGATTATCAAGGAGGAATTAGACTGTTACTTCATAATGGAAGTAGGAAAGACCATGTCTGGAGTACATGAGATCCCTTATGGCATCTCTTACTATTACCATGCCAGTGATTAAAGTCAGTGGAAAACTATGACAACCCAAGCCACGTAGGACTGCTAATGGTCTGGACTTTTCAGAAATGAAGGTTTGGGTCACTCTATCAGGTAAAGAACTACAGGCAGCTGAGGCGCTTGTTGAGAGTAAAGGGAATACTGAATGGATAGTGGAAGAATATGGTTATGAATACTATCTATGACTATGTGACCAGTTATAGAAATGAGGACTATAATTATCATGACTGTTTCCTTCTTATTTTGTTTTAAATAGGTTTGTGTGAGTGTTTCTTCCTGAATGTTTTCACTAGATTAACTTTTTAATCGGTAAAGTAGATTTCCTTCTATGTGTGGGCCTCTTCTAATCATTTAACGGTCTAGATAGAAGCCCTCAAGAAAAAGAATATTTCCCAGTGCACTGCCTTTAGATTTTAACTGGAACTTCAGTTCTTCCTCCTTCTAAATGGGATATTGACTTCCCTTGAGTTTTTAGCTCACTTGGTGCAGTCTGTAGATTGGATTTTCCAGCCTCCACAACTATATGAACCAAATCCTCATAATAAATCTATTTATGTATGTGATTAAATACAAATATGTATTGGTTCTGTTCTTTGGAGAGCCTTAACTAATACAGACAGAGAAAGGGGAGACTGGTTTTAAGTTAGAAGAAACTGTGTCTTTCTTCACCACTGGAGTGGGAGTCTCTTGAGGAAAGGAACTGGGTTTGACTCTTCCCTACATCCTGAGGGCTCAGCACAGGACCTGAGACAAAGTAGGCACTCATGTAATCCCTATTAAGCTGATGAGACTTAAATTAGCTGATTAGTCAATCCTACGTTTAGTCAGTGGAGCACGGCTAAGCACTCCAAGGAAGTTCTACTAGCTAGGCTGCCTAGAGCGGCCATGTAGCCACAGTGTAGGAAACAAGTTCATCAAAAATAGTTCAACACTTTCTGGATAGTTTAAATAGATCAAAACAATAGTAAAAATATATCTAGGACTTTCTCTGGTTTTGTTGTGGGCAGTGTGGGGTCAATTCAGATTCAGATAGTTCCTTGATCCGGCTTATATTTCTCAAGATCTATAGGCCCTGTCCTATGTAGTTGGTACTAACTATAGGGTTTTAATCTATTGTATCTGTCACTTCCAAGGAGGTTCCCTCTGTTTTAGCTTCTTCTGTTTGCTGGTCTCTTCAGAATTGGTTTGCATCGGGAGGGGAAAAAACACTCTCAGGTCCTTATCCAAGCCAGGATGGAGATGGAAATCCCTACCTGCCGGGAGCCAGCACGGGAGATCCCACCCATGACAAGGTCATGTGAGGGAGACCTGACAAGCAAGGCTCCAGGACTTGAGGGACTCCCTGGGCCAATCCCACCCATAACAAGCTCATATGGAGAGACCTGACGAGCACGGTGGATCAGTACTCGAGGGACCCCCTGGACCTGCTCAAGCATCTATCCCAAAACCAGAATCTGTCTGTCTTACTATTTTATGTCTTTCACTAACTCTTCTGACATTAACAGGGAGCTATCCCCGACCACCNTGACAAGCAAGGCTCCAGGACTTGAGGGACTCCCTGGGCCAATCCCACCCATAACAAGCTCATATGGAGAGACCTGACGAGCACGGTGGATCAGTACTCGAGGGACCCCCTGGACCTGCTCAAGCATCTATCCCAAAACCAGAATCTGTCTGTCTTACTATTTTATGTCTTTCACTAACTCTTCTGACATTAACAGGGAGCTATCCCCGACCACCTTTTTCTGGAAAAAATTAACTTAGGGCTCTAGTTGATAAATCTCCTGGGCATGAAAGGAGTATTTCAATTCAACTCCCTGTTAGCATTCTAGCTTACTTGGCAGGTTTATCCAGACTCTCGCAACATTGTTGAGCCAATGCTTGCTGCCAAATTCCCACATCCCTTATCCATTGTGTTCCTGGGAGTGCATTTAGTTAAGATGTAGAAAAAACAAGTAGTAGCCTTAACATTAGAAACATTAGACTTTGAGTTAATAAGTTCTTTCTTTGCTGTAACCCACTGAATCTTTGCTCAATAAAAATGTAGCTCTGTATTTTAAGGGTGACACAGGCTAAGGAATTTAAGAAAAAACATTTCAAGGGAAAGTAAGTGTTTTAGCTGACCAATCTTTATCAAAAAGGGGTCATAAAATGTCAACAGGCCTCCGGGCCAGAAGATAATGTACAAAAAATAAGACCCTTGATTATGAAATGGTATGCAGGAAGAAACCTGGTATCGATAAAAGTTAATACTGATGGAATGCTGAGCTGATTCTGCATTTTTCACTTTGCTCAATGTACAACTCAGGGTATAAAAGCTTCCTCGGAAAATAAAGTGACAGGCCTTGCTCACTGAAGCTTGGTCTCCCCATGTTGTTCTTTCTTTCTCTTTTTCCTTTTCAGGTTGATTCCCTGGAGTGCAGGGGCCCTCTCAGTTCACTTCTCTGCCCGGGCTTCTAAGACCCACTCAAGAAGGTGCCCAAGGTGGGGCATCTTCTGCTATTCAAGAGGGCGCCTGTGGCCTACATGAACAGTACAAGTCCTGTGCTGGGGCTTTATTGACTTTCTGCATAAACCAAAGAACTTTCTCTCCTTTATTTTCTTAATTGCAAAATTCTTTCCTTATCTCTCTCTACATCTCTAAATCTCAGTTGCTGACACCGTTCACTCTTCGGATACCCTGGATCCAACCAGGGCTGGACGCTGGTACTTATCTGTCTGACTCCAGAGCCCAATTTCTGAGGAAAGTTTTTCCTTCAAGAAATGTTTTGGCTTCTGGGAGAGTGAGGTTCACCTGTTTCTAAAGTTCATAGTCAGCTACAGCAATGCCGGCAGCATAACAATTTCATGACATACACATCACTCCTAGCTCTGAGTTTCCCACAAACCGAAGCGCCCATAATATTGAATATGCAGCCAAGTGTGGGCTGAGTAGAATATAGCCTCTACTGATCGTGTGCTCTTGGTAAAATGCAAATGATACCTTGCAAGATCTTCCAGGTCCTGAGATACTATATCTTTGCATTCTTAGCAAGGAAATCTGTTCTCAACACTGAACTTTTGTCCAACTCGTCTTGAAAGCCCCAATACCCCAGGGTTTCAAAAGATAATTATCACTCTGGCACTCTCTAAAAGTTGCCAACTTGATGTCATGGTTATAATCAAGCCCATTAGTACTCCTCCCTTTTAGGACTCTTTTGAAATTTTCCAGGTTGTTTACCTCCTCACCCATCCATCTTGCAGTTTCCCATGCATGATGTGCTGATTGTTGGCTTCACAACAATCCCATACCTCTCACCACCCACTCCAAACACACACACCATTTTCAGAACTTCTAATAATTTTTCAAAGAACACCTCCTCTGGGATTCAGGACCCAATCTGTTTCCTTGACTTTTTCAAACAGTGAAGCACTTCTTTTACAAACTTGGGCTCGATCTTTTTTTCCCTTAGGATTTATCCCGCTGATATGACTCCTCACTGGTTTATTGTTCTCTCCTAATTAGACCATGGATTCCTTGAGAGCATACTTGCCTTTTAAAATTCTGTATCCAAGTACCCAGCTCAGTTTCTGGCAAATAGTCTGTCTTCTGAATGAAGAAATTAATGAATAAACAAATACAATGAGTGACTTAGAAAAAATCATTTCAGTTCTCTGCAAGATTCAGAATAGGGATCATTACTGTCCTCACAACTTTTTGAGGACAAATTAATTATCACAGGTTCAAAAATTCTGGCAAAATTATAGAAATCAAAAGTATATCAGTAACTTCCAGGGGAGTGTGGAGGACAGCATGGTATATAAAGGGACATGTGGGAAATTTGGGGGGTGATAAAATGTTCTATATCATGATTGTGCTGGTGGTTATGTGACTATACATATTTTTCAAACTGTCTCAAATTTCACACTTAAACTTGGTGAGTTTTAATTTGAGTAAATTATATATTAATAAAACTGAACCAAAATACTCTAGATTCTCTCTTATTAATCAGTTGATGAGGAGAAAGTAGTTTAGAAGACTTGAGGAGGATGAGCTTTGAGTTTCAGGATCCAATATGTTTCTCCTGACTCTAGGTTATAGGCAATCTCTGGATCTGGTGAATTTTTTCTATACAGAGTAGAGACTCTGATCACAATAATATGTATTAAAGTTTTTAAAATGCAGCCACATCCATTATCTCTTTGGAGCCTCATATCCTGAGAGGGCAAGGCATCGTATTATTGCCCCTATTTAACAGAGTCAGAGAATAAGTCTCAAGCTGATCTTAAACAATCTTAAGATTGGCTAACATTAGCAAAACCAATATTGGACTTGGATGTCTTGATTATCAAGTCTGTGTTATTTATACTACATTTAACTGTATTATCTTTCTAGCCTTGGATTTTAAAGCTCCTTTCTTTCTGAGAATCCAGACCATTTGATGTAAGCCATTTTTATTGCTATTATTACTTTCATGAAAAGACGAAGGATGGACCAGGATGACAAAAACAATTGCTTAAGTATTTCAAGTATTGTGAATGCCATAGAGTTCCCCAAGGCTTTCTTGGTGACTTCCATCATTCCCTTTAATCACTGAGTCTGGATACTTTATCCTGCTGGAACGACCACCCTGGATTTCATTTCCTGAAGCCTTACAAAGTTTGGCTTTCCCAAAGCAAGGGCCTTACCATACATGACTAGCTGTTGCTTTTGAGCATATAAAAACTATTGATTAGAAGTATGCTGATCCTTTGTTCTCTGAGTAAAAAGAGGACCAGCATGGAGATCTGGATGAAATGAAAACAAATATTCAGATTTGTCTGTTGATGCCCTTTGTATTAGGAGTAATGAATTAGTTTGAATCTGGACCGAGGAACTCAAGTGAGGGAAGACTGGCAAGAAAGGAAGTGAGCAGAGGCAGCAAACAGAAGGCAAACCAAATGCCATAAAACTTTTCCTCTGGCCAAATTTTGCAACTGCCAAACTAACAAAACAAAACTCTCAACTTCATGACACCTCTCCCTGACCAAGAGTTCTTGTCATGAAACAGGCTTGAACTGCTGTGACTAGATGTCTATTTCTGAGCAAGAATATTCAAGTTGGAGGGTAATAATTAGTGAAAGCTAAGTCACTAGGCCAGATATCTCTGGGGATTGCATTCTTAGCTGTAATTTCTCACCGGGGTTTAACCACAGAGCTGTAGATATTTGTCCCTGCGTAGACTGACTCATGCAGACATAGAGACATAATAGAAAACAGATGTCAGCACACACCTCAAGCAAAAAGATGCCAGTTAGCAGGCCCATAGATACAAATGCATACAAAAAAGTATCAAATGTCAAAATACCCAAAGATAAACTCAGATAAAAAGATATTGGTATAGAGAGATACAGATATATAGAAAGGGAGAAACAGAAAGGGGGGCACACACAAACAAAAACTTGTTAGGAAAACACATTGTAGTCATGCTCAAGGACAACCATACGTGCATGAAAGAAGTACTCTAATTCAGATATGTAAATGGACAAAGATGCATATATTTTAATAAGTATATGTGAACAAGCATGCACATGCACAGAGATATAACAAGAAAAAACTACACTTACTACACTCACATAAGTACTCAACAGACACAGATATGAACATATGGAGGTAGAGAAGCCTCTGAACTCCTAAGCATCAGGTATTATATCTGCATTTATAAAACATCTTCTCCAAGGAAATGTATATAAACATGCTATCCATGTTTATGAACCCAAAGGATATAATAAAAGTAAATCAAATTACATATGCCTCAAAAATCTCATAGTCCACCATCCAGTCTGCTACAGGAAAGGCAGCCAAATACATTGGCAGCAGCAAGGCATGTGGAAGTCATAAAAAGTCTTCAATTAATCTCACAAGAAAATTAACCTCAGGGAGAAAAGGTTAATGCTCCTTTTTTTTTTTCTTGTAGTCATAAACCCATTTTAAAACCATTTTAAAAATTGTCTCCATTCCATATACTGGAAGCTCTAATATTTGCAATTTGTCTAATAAAAAGAAAGCTTAGAGAAAATAAATGGTCTTGGATGCCCAGTAAGTTCTAAAGGATCTAAGAAAAGAGATCTTACCTCATTAATATGCTCAGTTCCTGGTCCCTGAAGTTTCAAGTATCCACCAATGTTCTTGCAGGTTTCTAGTGTCTTGGAGCCCTGGTCCAAGTTATCTATGGTAAAAGAATACCCTTTAGATTGAATACTGACTGCAGCTTCTTTTAGAGGCTGCTGGTCAACCTAGTATACCACTCAGAACCACCAGAACTGAGGTGAATGAGGTATGTGAGGTAAGGTTATGCTCAAGTGATTCCAGTAATGGGGAGAAATATCAGAAAGAGATAATTTTTAAAAAATACCATTTAAAAATCTTATAAAGCTATGCAGAAGTAAACTTAAGGAGTTGCAAGACCTATACTCTGAAAACTATAAAATATTAATGAATGAAATTGGAGATGATAAAAGGGATGGAAAGATATCCAGTGCTCTTGAATTGGAAGAAGTAATATTGTTTAAATGGCCACAATCCCCAAAGCAATCTACAGATTTAAAGTAATCCTTACCAAAATACTCATGACATTTTTCACAAAACTATAACAAATTATCCCAAAATGTATGTGAAGTGAAAGTTGCTCAGTCATGTCCTACTCTTTGTGACCCCATGGACTATACAGTCCATGGAATTCTCCATGCCAGAATATTGGAGTGGGTATCCTTTCCCTTCTCCTGGGAATCTTCCCAATCAAGGATTGAACCCAGGTCTCCAACATTGCAGGTGGATTCTTTCCCTGCTGAGCCACAAGGGAAGCCCAAGAATACTATAATGGATAGCCTATCCCTTCTCCAGCAGATCTTCCCGACCCAGGAATTGAACTAGAATCTGCATTGCAGGCAGATTCTTTACCAACTGAGCTATGAGGGAAGCCCTCCCAAAATGCATATGGAACCAGAAAAGATCCTGAAGCCATAAAAATAATGAAATATTTCCATTTGCAGCAATGTGGGTGGACCTAGAGAATAATATGCTTAGTCTAATAAGTCAAAGAAAGAATGTACTATATGCTACTGCTGCTGTGGCTGCTAAGTTGCTTCAGTCGTGTCCGACTCTGTGCAACCCCACAGATGGCAGCCCACCAGGCTCCTCCGTCCCTGAGATTCTCCAGGCAAGAAAACTGGAGTGGTTTGCCATTTCTTTCTCCAATGCATGAAAGTGAAAAGTGAAAGTGAAGTCGCTCAGTCATGTCCAACTCCTAGCAACCCCATGGACTGCAGCCCACCACTCCTACATCCATGGGATTTTCCAGGCAAAAGTACTAGAGTGGGCTGCCATTGCCTTCTCCCTATATGCTACTACTTACAGGCAAAATCTAAAAAAGAAAATAAAAGTAAATCAATATGCAAAACAGAACAGACTCACAGATATAGAAAATAAGCTTGTGATTGCCAAAGAAAAGAGTTAAGGGGAGAGGGATAAATTAGGAGTATGAGATTAACAGACATACATGGTCTGACAGACATGGTCTGAGGTTCAGTCTGGCCCTAACAAGTTTTTCCTGTTTTTTTGCTGTGAGGTTAAAAAGCAGTATAAAATCTTGTTCTTACCATAAATGTAGGTTTATGTTCCACATAAAGAAACTTAGTGGGAGAGTAGCAATGCCTGAAGAGCCTGGTGCTGTGCTGTTGATGTGGTGAGCAAGTCTGTGATGGATGGTGAATGTGTTTTCCTGAATTGTTATCGCTCTGGTGTTGTACTCTTCTTTCCTCCTTTATTTGGTTAAAATTGTAGAATAATTTCTTTTGCCTACAGTTTTCCTAATAATTTTTGATGATATAACTCTTCATTCCCCTGTCTACCCAAGGACCTCATTCTTTACTAAAGATTGTTATTTTGGTATATTTTAGTAGAATTCAAAACAAATATGTACCAATATAGTTGTCATTTTAACTTTCATATATACCATTGACTTGGCTTACAATAGTTTTATGATTTTAATCACTTATATAGGCCATTTGGTTATCATTTATAAAAGAATAATGTGAAGCTAAGGTAATTGCTAAGCTTGGAATGGAAATAAAATCTTCAAGAAAAGTAATTGCCTCTGCTTTATTATGTGCTCAAAATAAATACTGGAAATACTCAGACACTGAACTTGGGGTTAAGGGCACTGTTGTTTTAATGTAGTGTATTTGCTTAGAGGAGACAAAATGTAAAAATGGACTGCTAAGTAGATGTTAAAATGTTGTGAAATAGTCTATTTGCTACTGTTTTGGAATTTGCCCATTTATTGACTTCAAAAATGAAATTTTTAATAACATAAACTATTATATATAGAATAGATAAGCAACAAAGATATACTATGTAGTATAGGTAGTTATACCTATTATCTTACCCATAACCCGTAATGGAATATAATCTGCAAAAATACTGAATTGCTCTGACATGCCTGTGAAACTAACATAATACTCTAAATCGACTACACTTTAATTTAAAAAAAAAGAAAATCTGTAAGAGAACTCAGGTCTTCTAACATCTGGCTCAGTCATTAAGGAAGGTTAAAGGATACCTTCACCACAGATATATTAAAATAATAGATAAAGATACATCAGCTTGTTGTTACCTTGCTGCAGCCAGTGTCTTGGTTAGCATTGCTTACAACTGCCCCAGAGCCATTTAACTGAGTGGCATTAGGTTCTTCTTGCTATACCTTCCAACACTCTAGATCAATATGAACCTAAAGTCATCCCTACTGGGAGGGATAAATCCTCAGTGGGAAATTATTAGATTGTCATTGCCAAAAGAGCTTCTGAGTCAGTCAAGCTTCAAGAGGTTTGAGCACAGCTCAGCAAATATGTGGGGTGATATGCATAAGGGTAATGCTTTCATAGGGTCTGCTCTGGAATTCTGGCCCTTTCAAGTAGGAAGCGCCACTTGCCCCCGCCCCCCCATCCCCCAACACACACACTTCATTTGGGCTTCCCTCGTGGCTCAGATGGTAAAGAATCTTCCTCCAATGCAGGAGACCGGGGTTCAATCCCTGGGTCAGGAAGATCCCTTGGAGAAAGGAATGGAAAACCACTCCAGTGTTCTTGCCTGGAGAATTCCATGGATAGAGGAGCCTAGCAGGCTACAGTTGATGGAGTTACAGAGTCTGACATGTCTAAATGACTAACACTTCCACTTTTTCAATACTTCATTTAGAAAGTAAATCTCACTTCCAATCCTGCCATATATATATATATACACACACACACACACACACACACACACACAATATTATCATAATATAATTGATTTTATATATATATATAAAATCAACTATGTAAGAGCCCTGGATAGGTATAAGACATAACTCTTATTTCTTAACTTGTTTCTTATTATTACTATTACTATCATTCCCATCTAGTTGTATAGCACCTCAGAGCTTATAAAGCACTTTTATGTTTGCTATCTGCTTTGAGCTTGTGAAGTTCAAATTATTACCCCAACATTACAGATAAGAAAACTAAGTCTCAAAGTAGTAAAGTGATTTATTCCAAATCACATAGCTAATAAGTGACAGAGACAAGAGTCAAATCCAGGTATGTTTGAT
>SJYA01003311.1:221076-295740 GCA_006410615.1 Neotragus moschatus | reverse complement strand
AGAGACAAGAGTCAAATCCAGGTCTGTTTGATTTCAAAATTTTTGCTCCTTCCAGCACACTGGGCTATTGGAGAGCAAACTCCACTGACTTTCTAATTTTGTTCAATAAATATGTGTTGAATGAATGAGAAAATGAATTAACAATCAGAGGAAGTAGCAAATTCAGGTTGGGCCCCATACTAATGTCTGTTTGTGTGTATGTGGGGTAAGTCCTTGGGTATTCAGAACTGGTAGAGAGCAGTGGGGAGAAGAAAATTGCCATCACTGAGCACCCTGCAAGCCAGAAACTGTGGCAGGGACATTCATGGATTCTGTTTCACTCAATCAATCTTCACAATAATCCCATGAGTCAGATATTACCCAGCATCTCATTCCTCAGATGGTGAAACTGAGGTGCAAAGAGGTTATGCAATTTGCACAAGGTGGTGGAACAGAATTTGAACCTGGGTCTGTTCAACTTCAAAGCTGATTCTTTCCACTATAATAGTCTGCCTTTGGAAACTCCTGATTAGAAGCCAAGAGGAAGGAACTGGTAGAGTGTTTATAGAGAAACATCTAAGGACAGAGACTGAGCACTAAAAAACAAACTGAAGTCCTTCAGGCTTTGAGCAATATGTAAGTAAACAGGTACTAAACATAGTGGGAATGGGATCCTTGGATCTCATTGCTATCACAGTCAAGGTTGTAAGAAGAGCTGAAACAGGCTTCCCAAATGGGATCCTGATATCATCCTCCTTCCTGGGGATATTTTTAACCCAAGTGTCTGTTTGGGACCTTGAAAACATGGGAGCCACTTATATCCCTGAGGTGAAATTGCCAAACTCAGGGGTACATTTTCCCACCCATAGCCTATAAATAAGCCCATAACAGTCCTCAAGGTAGCTATTAATCCTGAATTTGCCAGACTTTCCCTGAGGAATTGTTATTTGCTGTTAACAGTCAGGAGCATGGTGGGGCTGGGGCACTCTGATGCAATTGGCAATGGAGTGGAGCAGCTGCTAAAAAGCTTCTGAATTGCTAAGGGGTTGGGCTCATTTTCTAAGAGGAAAAGAGGAAAGAAACAGCTCTGACCATATCCCCTGCCTTATACCCCTGGCCTGATCTCCCAGGGGATTATTAGAGCATGCCTTATTCTCAGGCAGAGGACTTAGAAATTATGGTAGGCATCTGCTGCCACTTTGATGGCTTGATTTGTGTCCACTACTTGCAGTCTTCTTTAAGGGGAAGGAGGTGACTGGTTATTCCAGTACAGGTGAGCTTGAAAGTAATCAAAGCTTGTAATTCCAATGTTTAAGACTTTGTTCTAGAACTGTAGTAAAATCACATTCTGACATTGTTAAAAGTTAGGAGACTGAAGTCCTGTCTTAACTCTGTTATGAACTCACTTATGACCTTGAACAGGTCCCTTTCCCTGTATCAGCCTATTTCCCCATTCATAAATCAAGAGGACTGAGCAACCTCTAAGGACCCTCCTAGTTTTGACAGTGAAGGATAATCTCCCTTCAGAATTCTTCACTCTTTCCTTTCACCACCTTGCTGGCTTCTGGGGATTTCTGAGGGAGATGATGCTACAAAAGACCCAAGCTTGCAATTTCTTTGGCTTCTACCTTAACGGAATTCTGGCAAGGAATCACAGGGTTGGATGTAAGCTCTAAGTCAAAGCATGCCACATATTCTCCATACATGAAGTAAAGATAATAAAAAAGAAGTGGCCAGTTCAGAGCAGCTACAGATCTTTTGGGATTGAGGGAATCTTTGGCTCATAGAGAAGTAGGATCAAGGTTCCCAGAGCTTGTAACACTATAGAAAACTTTGGAAAGGGATGTTATGAAATCTTGTGTATCCTTAGTATTCATGCAAATTATGTTGCTGTAAAATGACTGGTGGTGGGGTCTGTTAGGAGACTGTTAGGGTGTGGTCTAAGGCCCATGGGTAAGAGAGCACGGATTCTCCCAGTTGTACCAAAAGATGGAGCTTTACTTGCAAGTGACAACAGTCTAGCAAGCGGCAGGGTCAATGGCCTAAGTTCAGGCCTAAGTGGCCTGAAGCTCTAGGAGGTAACTGGTTTTGGTTGGGGGAAATCTCTGTGTTTTGAGTGAGGTAAATTAAGTTGCCTTGAGCCTTGAGGGGCTTTCCATGGTTAGTGGTCAGCAAAACAGAGGAGGACCTGGGACCCACAGAGAGTAAGTCTAAGCAAGATGCAAAAGAGACAGGGCTAGAATGACACCATGGGAGATGGGAACAATGGGACTGGTCCATTTGAGGCCAGGAGGAAGGTGTATATAGGAGTACTATGAAAATGGTGAAGAGGGGGAACTAGAGTATGAGACCTAGAAGGTACTGGGTACAGAGGGCCTGGGGTGACGATAAGGTTTTAGCAAGATATTTGAGTGTTTTGAGATTAAAGGCCCCAAATAAGAAAAGAAGAGCATGGAGAGGGAAAAATCTATACCTTGTCATTGCTAATGTGAATTTTCAAGTGTCAGTGAGGAAAAGTACTAGGGAACTGAGGGGAAAGGGTTGTCAGGGAAGTAGGATAATGTCAACACAATCTGCCTGTGCATGAGGCCTGCCAAGCATGTCCCACCTCAAGAAAAAAAGGGCACAAAAGGCATACCTGTGCAAAGCTTCCTGGATCTCCTCCAACCCACTTTATCCAGCTCCATGGGGATGCTCTGTGAGATGGACAGAGAATGACATTTTTCCAGAAGGATTTTGAGTGATGTAGTCCTTGGTGATGGTTCAGCTTGGGGAAAGAAAGTCTGCAAAGAAAACTGTTCAGGATCAGTTACTCATGGGGTTGGGGTGTGGGCCAACACTTTGCTTAAACAGAACTTCCGATCTGAAATATCATCTGATCTAGCCTCCAAATTCAGGCAGGGTTACTATGTATTATCAATAAATGTGATCAAAGATCCAATGACAAAGAGCTTAAAAGACATCAAGGAGTGTAGAAAAGGAAAATAAACTAACTTATTTAAAGAAAATAACATATGTTTACTCTTTCTTAGGTAATTTTTGTGTGTTTGGTTAGTATTAAGATGGAGGAAGTGAAGATTCTACATCCACTATAAACGTTAACCTTTACTCAACGTGAGGCCTGGAGCAAGTTAATTTATCTAAGTCTCAGTTTCTTCATCTACATAAAAGGGACTGTGATAACACCTAACTTGTAGAATTATTAAGATTCAAAAATAAGATAATGCATATAAAGCACAAAAATGAGAATGAGAGAGTAAGAGACAATGATTGAAAGAGAGACAAACTTTCTCTTGCCAGAAGCACATTTTAGCTAAGACCAAGTCCTCTCCTTTGATATCAACATAACCATCTGTTTTCAGTCCCAATCCTTTCTTTTCCAAAGTCCTGACCTTCAAGTGGAAAAAAAGGGAAGTAACTAACATCTGTGAAATAACTGTATAGCACAGTATTATGTACTAGATACCCTACTGAGTATATTTATGCATATTGTCTCATTCAGTCTTCATAACTACTCCATAAGGTAGCTAGTAACCCATTTTACAATAAGAAAACCAAGGGTCAGAAAAAATAATTGAGTTGCCCATGGTCTCACAACTACTAAATTTTAGGTCTATCTGACTACAAATCAGAAAAAATAAATAGTTCCTTGAGCTGACATTCTTAAAGTTCCTCCTCAATATTCCTAAGTCACATGAGCATAGTACAGGTTTCTTCCACCTGTACTAAGAGGATTGGATGTGGAGAGAAGTTAACAATTTGGATGGAACAAGTGTAAAAAACTAATAAAAA
Organism: Neotragus moschatus; assembly: GCA_006410615.1. Lineage (NCBI taxonomy): Eukaryota > Metazoa > Chordata > Mammalia > Artiodactyla > Bovidae > Neotragus > Neotragus moschatus. The sequence goes on along the minus strand of SJYA01003311.1, from coordinate 291,969 downwards.
CTTCAATTAAATAAAGTCATATATGCATTAACATACAGTATTTGTCTTTCTCTTTCTGACTTACTTCACTGTATAATAGGCTCTAGGTTCATCCACCTCATTACACATCCTGTATGGGAGGGGAGTTTAGGGGAGAATGGCTATATGTATATGTATGGCTGAGTCTCTTTGTTATTTACCAGAAATTATTGCAACATTGACTATACTCCAATACAAAATGAAAAGTTAAAAAAGAAAAAAATTAAAATAAAGCTCAGAGATCAGAACGGGGAGCTCTTAGGACCTGTAATGATAGCAGAGCCCAACAAGAAGAAGAGTCCTTTCCTAGCAAGTGAAGTGAAACTGTTAGTCCCTCAGTCATATCTAACTGTTTGCAACCCTATGGAGTATATCCCACTAGGCTCCTCTATCCAGGAGATTCTCCAGGCAAGAATATTGGAGTGGGTTGTCATTCCCTTCTCTACGGGATCTTCCCTAGCCAGGGATCAAATCCCAGGGATCTCAGCCAGGTATCTCTTGCACTGCAGGCAGATTATTTATCATCTGAGTTACCAGGGAAGCCCTTCTTAGCAAGGGCTAATTCAATGAAAAGCCATGGGCTTTTTGTTTACTATAGCCCTCCCAACTTTTCATCTCTAAGAATGTGTTATTGGGGATTCCCTGGTGGCACAGTGGTAAAGAATCTGCTGGCCAGTTCGGGAGACACAGGTTCAATGCCTGGTCTGGGAAGATCCTACATGCCATGGAGCAACTAAGCCTGTGAACTATAACTATTGAGCCTATGCTCTAGAGGCTGGGAACCACAACTACTGAGCCCATGGGCCACAACTACTGAAGCCCAGGCACCCTAGAGTCCATGTTCTGCAGCAGGAGAAGCCACCACAATGAGAAGCCTGGGTACTGCAACAGTATATTAACACATATATATGTAATTTAGAAAGATGGTAACGATGACCCTATATGCGAGACAGCAAATGAGACACAGATCTAAAGAACAGACTTTTGGACTCTGTGGGAGAAGGCAAGGGTGGGATGATTTGAGAGAATATCATTGAAACATGTATATTACCATATATGAAATAGATCATCAGTCCAGGTTTGATGACAGGGTCTCCAGGGCTGGCACACTGGGATGACCCGAGGGATGGGATGGGAAGGGAGGTGGGAGGGGGGTTCAAGATGGGAAACACATATACATCCATGGCTGATTCATGTCAATGTATGGCAAAAACCACTATAATTTTGTAAAGTAATTAGCCTCCAATTAAATAAATTAAAAATAAATTTAAAAAAATAAGCTCTAGGTATAAACTATTATATACACTGTCCCTGGAGACCTCAGTCCTCAGGAAAAGTGAGAGAGCCAACTAATTTTTTTAAATAGCAATAAGAAAGAATCCAAGAGATCTCTTTGGGGTGGAGAAATGCCCTTCGTTTAGCTCTCCTTAACACTTGCATTGCATCTAGAGAACAAGTCAGTCTCAGCCACTGTGAGACATTATATGGGAGACCTTTTGTCTATGTAAATGACCTCCTCCTAGACCCCAAAACCCAAGCCCTTTGTTCCTATGCTATGACTATTGGGCAATTTCAGTGAGAGATGTGCATATGGGCAAATAATCAGGACTCAAAGGAGCTCAAACAGTCACCTTTGTATGCTCTTGGGGCACAGGTGCTAATCAAAGTTCAGAAAGATGAATCTCTAGGGTCTCAACTTCAGCCTACATGGAAGGTACCATACCCTACTTTTTTACTCCTACAACAGTCAAAGTACCAGGACACAAACCCTAGATTCATCATTCTCGAATCAAGCTGTAGAAGAAAAAAGAGGATGCTCAGTACACCTGTGAACCCCTGGGAGACCCCTGATATCTATTCAAGACTACAGATTAGTGCCATGCAGATAAATATTCAGGAAACTGAATTTCTCAGGTTAAGCCTACTGCTCTGCTTATACATTATTACAATTACCCTCTTGATTTGCTTTTCCTAGGGAAACTCTTTCCATATTTATTATACTCAGATCTCATAAGACTCATGCCCTGAACTCCATGATGTGGCACCTCTTTCTTGTCTGTCTGTCTGGCTTAGGCTATTCATAGATACATCCTTTAAGACTGGCCATCACCAAGGTCACCAAGTGCCTGAACAAGTGTAACTGTTGGGTGTGCCTTGATCTGGGCATAAAAAACAAATGGTAACTTGCTTGAGTGCTCGCTATTGGGCATTACTGTAACCTTTGCCAACCTAACACAAGTCAATGGAAGTTGGTTAGGTTCCACTCTCAATTCTGCAAAACCTAAATGAGTTAACTCGGAAGGAAAAAATATCTTAAAGGTCAGGGAAGTTGAAATAATGTCTGGCATCATGCCCATATGTTTTGTGAGTTACCCTTGGTGAGATGGAAAACCACTCATTAAGATGCCTAGTGATCTCTTCATTGAGGCACTTAACTCATCCTCCCACTATAATTAGACTATGGAGCTACTGAACTCTCAACTCTGGGTTGCTAGATTCAAATATGCTAAAGCTAAAAGCTTCCCAGGACACACTTCAGAAGGAATTACCTGATGTGAAAGTCTAACCACCAGTCCTTGGGGCTGGAAATGGAACCTTCTTCCCCCAAATTAGAAAACAAGTGGCACAGTATATGGCTATTAGACCTCCAATAATACCAATAACTTCCCTAACAATAATAATGGAGTCTGGTTTGCAGATGCCCACATACAATTATAGACATCTATCTGAGTTGAGATTGGGGGAGGATCTAGGGAATGTATGGGGAACAAATCTCTGAAACTCTGACCAAGATTGTGGAAATGCATGAGGAATAAGACCATGCTACACTAACCAGTCCATGCACACCCTCATAATATTATTTCACTCACCCGAAACACCATTTGTCAACTAATGAGAATACATCCCTCATGCCAAACATCACCCTCAATAGTGATACAGTATACAAAATTGGGGCATCACCACCAAGCACAGGCCTCCATCCAATGTACAGGGAACAGATTCACTCAATTAGGGCTAAATCTAACAACCTAGGTCAGCCTCTATTAGGTGGGAATTTCAGTTGTAGGAATGGGATACTATTTCTTATGTCAAAGGTCTCTATACTTTATTCTCTTGACCAAATTGTATAGGATCTGCACAGTAGTTCTAATGGTTCCCAGATTCTGGTTTCTCACCGTTGGAAACCTTAGGACAACCTCAGGGGCTGTCTCCAACTTGAGTTCATTCCTGGAACAGGCAATAGAAGTCACATACCAACACTAATGTGACCTCCCCTCTTACCAAATACCATCCAGTTGGGGAGGCACATATGTGAGTGATAATCCCATCTTGGAAAGACTGTGGATAGGACATTCTATAGCTACAGGGCTCTTTTGGTTTGTGGGGATCACCCTCCTCACAAGGGCAGTGCTTAATATTTCAATAATGATGCAACAGGGATGGGAAACCACAGTATCAGCTCTAGAGGCTCAACAAGTCTATATACAGCTTGGCAGGAGTGGTACTCCAAAATAGGCAGGCTATAGATCTTTTAAATGCAGAACAAGGAGAAACCTGTGCCATTCTGAATGAGACTTGCTGTTTTGGAGGTAACGCTTCAATCAAAATTGAAGAAAGCTTTCAGTTCTCAAAAAGATCATATAAATCATCTAAGATCTTAATGACTGAGCAGGGTCACCTCCAGATTGGCTCCAGTCCCTCTTTGGGATCTTTTCTTGGAGAGGAGGGATTTGGAGTTGGCTACTGCCCCTGCTGATCCCTGTTGTCACCATACTAATTCTGCTTATGGTTGCTCCATGCATTATCACTTGTTTAACCCATTTTATTTCTGCCCAGGTAACTGAATTACAAAATGCCATAATGCTGCAGAGGGAATATACAGAACTACAGATAAATACTGATGGTATCTACCACTTGCCCTTAGATAGACACTGTCACCCAGACCCTGAGGACCCCAAGGCCTAAGAATAGCAAAAGGGGGAGGCTCAACACCCCTTGCCACCCTAGCTCAGCAGGAAGTAGTCAGAGGGATCTTGGTGTCCCTACTCCCAAAGAATTGGGCCTCCCATCTCTTGAGGGGGGCATGTTAGGCAGTTAGAGTAGGAAGAAAAGGGTCCAAAATTGCAGTCAGAGAACGTGATGACTAGGAGATCACATGCATACAGAGGGTGAACAAAGAAAAAAACAAAAAAGGAGAACTGTGGAACTGATTGAAGACTTCTGCTGGGAAAATATGCCTGGCACATCTGCTTCCCTGTTTGGTCTCAGGCTCATGCCTCATTTTCATAGGGCACAAGCAATTAAGCCCCAGGTACCACCCAGGGGAGGGAACAAATAGTATAAAAATGAAAGCCCCAGGGGAGGGAACAAAGGATATAAAAATGAAAGCCAAGATTGAACGGGACCACTCCTGCAGGGTTTGGCCTGCTCTCATGTCTCAGAGGGTACTGCTTACTGCTTGCTCAATAAACCTTGTCTCCCCAAGCTCTCCTGGTCTGTCATTTCAATTCTTTGCTATGACAAGATAAGAACCAAGGGAAAGAAAATTGACCTACCACTTTCCTTCGCACAACCTAGTGTCAGTAGATTGGCTTTGCTGCCCATCAGGTGAGTGGGCCAAGTTTGGTTTAGAAACAATAGCAAAACTAAAAAAGAAGAGGAAAGATTCATATTCTTTTCTGGCAAGGACTCAGCCAATGAAAAGCCACAGGCTCTTTGTTTATCATAGCCTTCCCAACTTTCTTTTCTCCTTTATAAAAGTATTCTCCTTCCTTTTCTGTGCAAGGACATGTACATGGCCTGCCAAAGTTGCAGACCATGAATTGTATTTATTTGCAGCTTTCCAAGAAACCCATCTTTGCTGGAGAAATATCTGGCAGTCTATTTGTTTTAGGTCAACATGGGTAAGGTTCTCTGCCAAATTGGTAACCCAGTTTCCAAGGGCTGAGACGAGTTATCAAAGTCAGTTCATTCTTAGGCACAACAAAAGCCACTGAGTAGTACTGAAAATAAAGCAGTAGAAGGTACAAGTTACTGTACTAAATTGGTATGAATCCTTAGATATGTTCTCAAGGTTGCTTTTTATAATCTCCTTAATCCTAACTAACTCTGTCTCCTAGATCCATAAATTGTTAGAGCTGGAAAGCCTCTTATGGTCATACAGTCTAACTCCCTCATTAAACAGATGAAAAAAAAAATAAAAACTGAGCCCCAGAAATGGAAGGGACTAGATCATTTAATTCTTTTGATTTTGGATAAAGGAAAGGGGAGATACCTACAGAGCATGAAGTCAAATTCTACAGTAAGATTTTGGAGATACTTGCTCCTAAATCTTCTTTATATGATCTGAACATCTTCACTTCTCTGGTCACAATTACTGACAGTCCACTAGTTTCAACATCATTTGCGGCAGGGGTACACCATTCTCTGTGAGGATGAAAACAGACCTTCATATTAATTAGCCTAATTCAATCACTTTCCAGGCTGTAACTGGGGCCAGAGCTCTAGTTGGAAGAGCATACATTTTATTAGGGCTGCCATGACAAATCACTACAAACTGAGTGGCTTAAACAACCAGAATTTCTTCTCACAGCTCTGGTGGCTGGAAGTATGAAATCAAGGTATCAGCAGCGACATGCTCTCTATGAAAACTCCAGGGATTAATATTTCCTTGCTTCCTAGCTCATGGTAGCTCTCAGCAATTCTTGGAATTCCTTGGCTTGCAGGTACATTACTCCAACCTCTGTATCAATCATTCCATGGTCTTCTTCCCTGTGTCTTTGTGTTATTGTACAAATTTCCCAATTCTCATAAACACCTCAGTCATTGGATTAGGGCCCACACTAATCCAGTATGATGCCATTTTTACTTGACTACATCTACAAACACTGTATTCCTAAATAGGAATATACAGTTGGCAATATACAGTTCACATTCACAAGTACTGAGGATTAGGACTTGAAGATTTGTGAAACACTATTCTATGAAATTCAGGAGGACACAGCCTTTTGGAAACTGAGCTTGGAAGGATACCAGAACTAAGCAGCTTTAAGCTTAGAGGACAGGGGTAGGGGCTTCCAAATCAGTCAGAGGCTAAGAAAAACAAGGTGAAAGGCAGCCAATTGTACTTTTACTAAGGCACACTCTGAATTAAGGTTACACTATCCATAGCCTATAATGTCTTTAAGGAAAATATACTGCTGCTGCTGCTGCTGCTGCTAAGTCGCATCAGTCGTGTCTGACTCAGTGCGACTTCATAGACGGCAGCCCACCAGGCTTCTCCATCCATGGGATTTCCCAGGCAAGAGTACTGGAGTGGGGCGCCATTGCCTTCTCTGGAAAATATACTACTGGCTGCCAAATTGGGGCTGCAACAGCATCAACTTCACAACTTTGTGCATTCAGAAACACCTTGATGTGGTACTCATTTTGGACTTTTTTCTTCCTTTTAAAGTGTCCTTGAAAAACTGGATAGCAGAACCCACAAGCAGTCAGTTCAGTCGCTCATATCAATCAGTCAGTTCAGTCGCTCATATCAATCAGTCAGTTCAGTCACTCAGTCGTGTCCAACTCTTTGTGATCCCACGGACTGCAGCACACCAGGCATCCCTCTCCATTACCAACTGCCAGAGTTGACTCAAAGTCATGTCCATTGAGTTGGTGATGCCATCCAACCATCTCATCCTCTGTTGTCCTCTTCTCCTCCTGTTTTCAATCTTTCCCAACATCAAGGTCTTTTCCAATGAGTCAGTTCTTCTCATCAGGTGGCCAAAGTATTGGAGTTTCAACTTCAGCATCAGTCTTTTCAATGGATATTTATGACTGATTTCCTTTAGAATGGACAGGTTGGATCTCCTTGCAGTCCAACTGTCTAACACCACAGTTCAAAAGCATCAATTCATGATATCTCAGCTTTCCTTATAGCCCAACTCTCACATCCATACATGACTACTGGAAAAACCATAACTTTGACTAGATGGACCTTTGTCAGCCAAGTAATGTCTCTTCTTTTTAATACACAGTCTAGGTTGGTCATAGCTCTTCTTCCAAGAAGCAAGCATCTTTTAATTTCATGGGTGCAGTCATTATCTGCAGTGATTTTGGAGCCCAAGAAAATAAAATCTGCCACTGTTTCCATTGTTTCTCCATTTATTTGCCATGAAGTGATGGGACCAGATGTCATGTTTTTTGAATATTGAGCTTTAAGCCAGCTTTTTCACTCTCCTCTTTCACTTTCATCAAGAGGCTCTTCAGTTCCTCTTCACGTTCTGCCATAAGATTGGTATCATCTGTGTATTTGAAGTTATTGATATTTCTCTTGGTAATCTTGATTCCAGCTTGCGCTTCATCCAGCCCAGCATTTTTCATGATGTACTCTACATAAAAGTTAAATAAGCAGGGTGACAATATACAGCCTTGACGTACTCCTTCCCCAGTTTGGAACAAGTCTGTTGTTCCATGCCTGGTTTTAACAGTTGATTCATGACCTGCAGACAGATTTCTCAAGAGGCAGGTAAGGTGCAGGGGTTAATAATTGGCCACCTGTTGCTCTGGCTAAGCCATGGGAAAAGAAGAAAAGCAAAATATAGCAATACAGTATAATCTAAAGTACCGAGAGAAGGGAACAATGAGCAATGTTTCTCAATGGTTCGTAAAAGTTCCAATAGCCGGCCCTCACTTATTTTTTTACCCCTTCACCCTCACCCCCATTTTTAAAAGTTGCCTTAATGTACACTCATGGCTGATTCATGTCAATGTATAGCAAAATGAATACAGTATTGTAAAGCAAAACAAACTAAAAAATTAAACTTAAAAAAAAATAAAAGTTGCCTTAAGAAACATATATATGGCTGGTATCATTCTGAGCTTTCTGAATTTCCCATGTTTAACCCCAGTTTCAATGCCTGAGAGAGTATTACTTAATGCAAAGGGGGATTTTCAAGACCTCATCCCACTGTTCTTCAGGACCCTGCACCAATATTTCAACTTTAGCTTTGCTCTCAGCGATCCTTCACTTTGGAGCCCCATGTTGGGCACCACTTGCTATGGTCAGCGCAGCAAGTAGGGATCGAAAGTGGTCAATACACAGTTTGGGAAAAAGAAGCTAGAGACAGAATTAAAGCTTTAAAGATGGGACCGGGGGACTCAAGACCTCTTGGATCAAGAGCCCCGTTCCTTGGAGTTACATGACTTTTATTTAGTGTCTTGGCAAGCAGAAAGTATCTGCTGTGCTATGATGAAGTCAGCTTCCTGTATCCCCAGTCACATCTCTTATTTTATTGATTACTTTGAACTATCTTTGTTATTTTCTTGTGGAAGTGGTATCACTCAGCAGGAGGTCATAGAACCACATGTGCCTTGGGAAAACATCTTTGTGTGTGCACAAGCAGTATTCTGAACATGGGCTGACCCAGCATTCCTAGGTCCACACTACATTTTTCCTTAGCTTTGCAGGTCTTGACGACCCCAACTAATCAACCTGATGTACTTTTGTTTAGATTATACTGTATTGTTATATTTTGCTTTTCTTCTTTCCCCATGGTGTTTTTCTCATGGCTTAGCCAGAGCAACAGGTGGCTGAATATTAACCCCTGCATTTCCGGTTCTAACTGTTACTTCTTGAACTGCATACAGATTTCTCAGGAGGCAGGTGAAGGAAGTCTGGTATTCCAATCTCTTGAAGAATTTTTCACACTTAGTTGGGAAAAGGAAAGATATAGGCATCTGAATGTAGAGTTCCAAAGAATAGCAAGAAAAGATAAGAAAGCCTTCTTCAGCAATCAATGCAANACTTTGGCCACCTCATGCAAAGAGTTGACTCATTGAAAAAGACTCTGATGCTGGGAGGGATTGGGGGCAGGAGAAGAAGGGGACGACAGAGGATGAGATGGCTGGATGGCATCATTGACTCGATGGACGTGAGTCTGAGTGAACTCTGGGAGTTGGTGATGGACAAGGAGGTCTGGCATGCTGCGATTCATGGGGTTGCAAAGAGTTGGACATAACTGAACAACTCAACTGAACTGACAAAGTCAAAGCCTTTGGCATAATCAATGAAGCAGAAGTAGATGTTTTTCTAGAATTCTCTTTCTTTTTCTATGCTCCAACAGATGTCAGCAATTTGATCTCTGGTTCCTCTACCTTTTGTTAACACAGTCAAACATCTGGAAATTCATGGTTCATGTACTGTTTAAGTCTGGCTTGGAGAATTTTGAGCATTACTTTGCTAGTATGTGAGATATATATATATATATATATATATATATATATGGCTAACNTTTCTATGCTCCAACAGATGTCAGCAATTTGATCTCTGGTTCCTCTACCTTTTGTTAACACAGTCAAACATCTGGAAATTCATGGTTCATGTACTGTTTAAGTCTGGCTTGGAGAATTTTGAGCATTACTTTGCTAGTATGTGAGATATATATATATATATATATATATATATATGACTAAACTAATAACTTCCTTAGTTTAAAACAAAAAAATAAACCAGCTTTACCATAATGGGTCTTACAGATGCAAATAAAACATTAGGATAATGTTAATTAGGTTGATTAACAAGGAAATAAGATAAAACTGAGGAGAAACTCTAGAGACTTCTTCCCAACAGAGTGGAAATATTAAAAAGACTCACCTCCCCACCTCCCAGAGTAATGCAAATAAAAACAAAAATAAACAAATGAAGCCTAATTAAACTTATACACTTTTGTACACTAAGGAAACTATAAGCAAGGTGAAAAGACAGCCTTCAGAATGGGAGAAAATAATAGCAAACAAAGCAACTGAAAAAGAATTAATCTCAAAAATATACAAGCAACACCTGCAGCTCAATTCCAGAAAAAATAAATGACCCAATCAAAAAATGGGCCAAAGAAACAAACATACATTTCTCCAAAGAAGACATACAGATGGCTAACAAACACATGAAAAGATGCTCTACATCACTCATTATCAGAGAAATGCAAATCAAAATCACAATGAGGTATCATTTCATGCCAGTCAGAATGGCTGTTATCCAAAAGTCTACAAGGAATAAATGCTGGAGAGGGTGTGGAAAAAAGGGAACCCTCTTCCACTGTTGGTGGGAATGCAAACTAATACAGCCACTATGGGAAACAGTGTGGCGATTCCTTTAAAAACTGGAAATAAAACTGCCATATGACCGAGCAATCCCACTGCTGGGCATACACACTGAGGAAAACAGAATTGAAAGAGACACATGTACCCCAGTGTTTATCGAAGCACTGTTTATAGTAGCCAGGACATGGAAGCAACCTAGATGTCCATCAGCAGATGAATGGATAAGAAAGCTGTGGTACATATACACAATGGAGTATTACTCAGCCATTAAAAAGAATACATTTGAATCAGTTCTAATGAGGTGAATGAAACTGGAGCCTGTTATACAGAGTGAAGTAAGCCAGAAAGAAAAACACCAATATAGTATACTAACACATATTTATAGAATTTAGAAAGATGGTAACAATAACCCTATATGTAAGACAGCAAAAGAGACACAGATATATAGAACAGTCTTTTGGACTCTGTGGGAGAGGCGAGGGTGGGATGAGTTGGGAGAATGTCATTGAAACTTGTATAAATTATCATATGTGAAATGAGTCACCAGTCCAGGTTTGATGCATGATACAGGGTGCTTGGGGCTGGTGCGCTGGGATGACCCAGAGGGATGTGTTGGGGAAGGAGGTGGGAGAGAGGGTTCAGGATGGGGAACACATGTACACCCATGGTGGATTCATGTCAATGTATGGCAAAACCACTACAATATTGTAAAGCAATTAGCCTCCAATTAAAATAAATTTAAAAAAAAAGAGCAAATATTAAAAGCAACATAGATCAGTATGAAACAATACTTATTTTTTCAGCAGATGTGACAGTAAAATATTTTAATGCAGATACAGATCATTTAGAAGGCAAGGAAACTCACAATCTGTTATCAAAAGTATTTCAACATTCCAAGAAAATTTTGTTCTCTTAACAAAGAGAGAAAACCAAACTCTAGGCCTATATCTGCCTACCTTAAGTAACAAAATTCACTTTATAAATTAAACATAATCTAATCCCAGCCTGACTTTGTACAAAACTCTTTTCTCAGGGCTCCCTTTTTACAAACCTCTCATAAGTTTTTGTATCTATACTTATTTGTCCCATACTTTCATTCCCGTACAGAAATAACCAGCGTTAATGGAAAAATCACTTTCTTCCTCTAAACAAAATGTATTTCCATTCCTCATACCATCTTTTACTAAAAATACAAATCCTACTCTCCTTGAATACTGAAACAGTTTTCTTACGATCCCTGTAGCTTTAATTGCATATATTACAATTCTAAACTTTAAAAGTCTTAATCTTTAATGAAAATTGATGAGCAAGTATTTGTATGTTCTGTCACACCGGTTGACAAGCCACAAATTTGATAATAGGCATTTTGCCTCCAGCTTCAATATTTTGTTTCTTATAAACCATGGCTCAAATTCCTTATCTATCATATGAAAATAATAATAATGATAATTAGTTTTGCAATCAACTTATATATGGAAAAGCACTCTGCAAATTATAAAGTCTTTTTCAAATCTAAAGAATGTTCATTTTTCTTCCCCTTTTTCCTTCAATTTGTACTCTACAAATCCTCACTAAAGTGTTAGCTAATGCCAAACTTGAGGCACAGTCTCTTCTTATTATATTTTGAAGAATGGAATATTTCCTGCCGTATCAGTAAACAAGGATGCCACAGTCATCAGCCATTGAAGCCCTCCAGTGTGAGCTGGTGTACTAAAGTAACTCAGGAAGAAGAAGAATATCTGTCATCTAGTAGCCATTAGACTACAATCACTCCCTTTGGTGAGTCATGAGAAACTCAGAATGTGGAAACAGGATATTGGCCCAGATAACTCAGGTGCATATCAAAGGAATGACTTCAGCGAACCCAGACTCTTGCATCTTCCCATACACAGAAAAGTGCTAAATTGCTAAATTCCTTAACTTGGGTTATCTGGTTTTCCTTAACTAACAGTAACCTTTTGATGTTCAGACTACCTGCTTCTTTTCGAAAAACTTTTATATAGCCTGGCTCCTCTCCTCGCCTCCTCAGATTAGTTCTCCCAGAGATACTTGAGAAGCTGTCTCCCAGGCCTGAAGTCCTAAAAATTCCCACATATAACATAACATAACATTTCTCAAATAAAAAATAACTCAACTTCTTAGGTTGTGAATACTTTTTAAAGTAACAATCTTGTTTTTATTTACTTATACAAATAGCTAACATTTATTGCACCATGACTCTTAGCCAGATACTATTATAAGGAAGCACTTATGTGTATTTACTCATTTTATTTTCCCAAAACCCCTATGAAGTAAGTATTATTATCATCTTTATTTTAAAGACATTCCCTGACTCACAGGGTAGTCATGTGATGAAATGAGTCCATATGTGTAAGTGCCTGAATACATAATAAGTGCTTTGTAAATGTTAGCTATAATTAATATCAATTCCCAGGTTTTCCTAATACAAAGGGTGAGGCACAGAGAAGTTTCAATTCCCTTGATACACTCCAAATTAAGGACTCTGAAGAAAGCCCATCCCTACATTCTGATATTATTCCTTTGAAGGTAAACTCCATCATTGTGGGGTACAATGATGTGGGGTATAGCACCAGGCTTGACCACAGCCAAATCTGAACCAAAGCAGCTGCAGTTGCCAGAGACACTTAGCTCTGTAGGGTAGAGAGAATAGATCTCAAAAAATAAAACACCCTGGAGGAAGCAAGCTGAGCAGTTTCCCTAGGAAACACAAAAAGACCTAAGCTATTCTGTAAGCAGCATTTTTCACCTTTATTAGCATGCAATGGTCCACTGTAATCACATGGCCTTTGCTACTTAACAATGCACTGCTTTCATATTCATTATGTCAATTTAGCCTCACAGTGAACCTACAAGGTGTCTTTGGGAAGGATGAAGATTTAGTAGATGCTAAAACCCAAAAGGAGAAGGGGATTTGTCAGGAGAAGTTTGTGGCTGATCCTAGACTAGAACTCTCATATCCCACTTGCCTCACCATTTCTGTGTATCAGGGGAAATCCTGTCCCTGTTACACTCAGTGTCCCCATCATCTGTAAAATAGAGTGATTGGATCAGACGGCCAACAGGACTCCTGTACTACACCAATGTTCCCTGGTATTCAGCTTTTCCATTACACTTTGCTTATTCCCTGGACCTCAATGTCTGTCTAGGCTGCTGTTTACTACTGCAAGGAAAGATAGGCAGCATCTCTGAGCAACCAGCAGAGGGCACAGGAAGCCTGCCAAAAAGATCTAATCCAAAACAATCCACTGCACAGGAAGAAGTCTCCCACTGGACTCAGAGAAATAGCTGAGAGGAAAAAACTAGAGAATGGCAAAGAGGAAAAATACTCAGGAATTATCTGGTACAAATTCTCTGGATCATATGGAGAAATTGAGGCCCATAGAGGGGAGATATCTGCCTTAAGTTCACAAATTCAAGGATATAAATGGCATTAGAAGCCAGTTTCCTGACTTCAGACACTTTGTTCAGCAGCCTTAACCAGCTGCAGTACTGTTTTAAATTGTTTTCCTGGCTGGATATTGTTCACAATTATTAATAATTTACCAAAATTTAATAATTGCAACAGTTACCACTTTGTGGAAACCTGTAATGTGTCGCAAAAGGTGATAGACTGGGTACTCTAGCTTATTTGATTCCCCATAAGAAGTCCCCTTATATAGGATGTGTTTTGTCCTGTTTCACAGAGGAGAAGAAAAATCCCACTCAAGCCTTTGTGACTCCAAAGCCCGTGCTTTTAAAGAACCTACAAAGCATCTCTGTGTCCAGTCCACACAGCCACTTAGTGAGGTGCTGTGCTCATCTATGACCTTTTTCCTAGTGACTGATAACATCAAACATGCAGTCTCCAGCTGCAATTATCAGCTAATAGAATCATTAAGTATGTTTGTTTGCTTGTTTGACTGTTGGTTTTAAAACCACTGCAATAAAATTTACTCCTAATAATATTATGCCAATCTTTATATTCTTAAAGCTTACCAAATATGATAAAAATAGAAATAAAATATTTATAAACATATTCATTCCTTTCCAGAAAAAGCAGGCTTATTGCTTTGTCCTGCTGGGACCAAATTTCTCTCAAAGTATGTTTTGAAAGATGACAGGACAGGTTGAGAACTATCAGACTAGAATATTCCCATCACCACCACCAAGAAGAGTTTTAATTAGCTACCTTTAAAAAACACTTTGCCCTAAAATTACCTGGATAAACTATAGAATATCTGCTTATAAAGACATTCTTAAGTCCCAAAGCCAGATAGTCCCTTCTCGTACTTATCCAACATTCCTCCTACTTTTAGCACATTTCTTTTTGTCCATGCCTGAGGGCATGGTGAGCACCTGCTTGTTATCGCTCAAGTAAAATCTGTCTCTTATACACATCTTTTCCATTACACTTTGCTTATTCCCTGGACCTCAATGTCTGTCTAGGCTGCTGTTTACTACTGCAAGGAAAGATAGGCAGCATCTCTGAGCAACCAGCAGAGGGCACAGGAAGCCTGCCAAAAAGATCTAATCCAAAACAATCCACTGCACAGGAAGAAGTCTCCCACTGGACTCAGAGAAATAGCTGAGAGGAAAAAACTAGAGAATGGCAAAGAGGAAAAATACTCAGGAATTATCTGGTACAAATTCTCTGGATCATATGGAGAAATTGAGGCCCNCATTAAACCCCTCTCAGCTTGCCTCTTCACCAGTAAAATGAGGATAATCACTCCATCCTCACAAGGTTACTTTAAATGAAAACAATGTAATGTGACTGCACCCTGATAGATGTTGGATATAGTGAACACTGGAAGAAGGTTATTGGGCTGTTTTCTACTTACATTCTTCAGGCTAAACAACAGAGTGTTGTTGTCAGAAGACACCTAGAGATTTTCCAGACACCAAGAAAGCCCCTTCCCCTCCACAGGGAAACTGAGATCCAACAAGATGAAAGGATTCATCTGAAAGTCATATGGACAATTGGGAACAGAACTGAGACACAAATCCAGGTCTCCTGACACTCGCCATCCCAGAGGATTTGCTGGACACTAGTCTCTGAATTCAGGTCCTGTTGGTGGGGAAAGATAGGGTGGTAAAGCCATGGAAATGCCCCACAACTAAGGAAAATAGGAGACTATGGCTTTCTTGATCATCATTAAATGACCCTGGTCATTCTGCTGGCATTCCCAGAGCTTCAGTTTTTGTTCAGGTTTGAACTGAGATGTAACTGCAGGCGTTCAGCCCAATGAAGGGACAAAAATTGCCCAGTATTTTAAGGATGAGTCAATTCCCAGGCAACTGACTGGTGGGAACATTCCTTCTAGGACATTCTTGATGGAAAGTAGGGTTATGGGAAAGGCATGAGAGTTTAACTGGCTTCTGGGGTTCTGAATGTTTCAAATGGTGATTTGGAAAACCAGCTCCCACCTTACCTGAGTACCCAGGACTCCAGTACTGGACTTGCTGGCTTTCCTCTCTGTACCTGCTGTTCTCATATCCAAGTCAGAATCCTGGGGCTGTCCTGCCTCAATAGATGCCCCAGGCTCCTTGCAGGCCTCTGGTTTCTCCATCTCACTGGGCTTCTCTTCTAGCTTCTCCATGACAGCTTTGGTGGTTAACTTGGCACAGGTGCCCAGCTCAGGGGCCTGTCCAGCACTGTCATTTTCCTTAAGGATGTTGACCACAGTCTCAATGTCTTCATCAAATTCCTCTGAGGAGTTCTCCCTGGTGAAGGCATGGCCATAATGGCAACTGCACCCAGTCTGTGGAGTTGGGTCATCCTGGAGCTCAAAGACAGGTGAGGTGGAGGTCGAGACTAAGGCAGCAGCAGTGCAAGGGTCTTCAAGGGCCTGGCCCAAAGTCTTTTTGCCCTCAATGCTCATTTCAAATGTGCATGAGGCTTGTGAGGCCTTTTGATGACAGTGCTGGCAGCTCTCAATGACACTGCCCCACACCATAACCTCAGGGGTCTGGCTGAGTGGGAAGGAGGCCTGGGAGGCAGCACTCTCTATGATGAGGGCTTCACTGCCACCACTGATGAAGTAGGTCTTGCCACGCCGGTCACTCATCTGCAGCTCTTCCCGGGATAATGCACGCCACTTGCGGGCCACCTCAGCCACATTGCTGAAGAACTTGACAACACTACCAAAAGGCACAGCCTTGTCTCTACGCAGGTGCCTAATGCTCTCCTCATAGCCCCTTTCCACATTCCCTTCTAAGGCTGAGGCCTTAATGGCAGACTCAGGATCCTGGATTCTGGAGTCTCCAGCTGATCTATATGGGGCTTCGCAGTCTCCAGGGAATGTGTGTTTCAGGTAGCTCCTGGCCCACCTGCCCCTAGCAGGCTGCTCAGAGGACTCTTTTTCCCAGTGATCCTCCTCCACAGGGATGCCAAAATCATCAAAGGCCAACACTTTCTGATTCTTGGGCATCAGTCTTTGCACATCTGCAAGGAAGGGCTCCAGGCCCTCAGTGTGTCCTGAGTAGGAATAACGAAAAGGCTTTGAGGCCTCCTGGACCTTTCTCATCTGGTAAATATGTGACACCTCCTGGGGTTCCTGGACCTCGCTGCTCCCAGGAGTAGTATTCTTGGAGGCCCCAGTCGAAGGCTTCAACCTCTTGAATGACTTCATTCGATCCTTTAATGTGACTTTGGCCTTCAACTCTGATGGTCTGGAAGTGTCTCCCAGTAAAATCATGGACTGGGGTCTCTTCCCTTGACTGGAGGCCCCTTTTCTACGACTCATAAAATTCCAGATCTTGTTGACTTTCATTTTCTTCTTGTTCTGACCATTCTCTTCCCTGGAACTCAAATCACCTTGGTCACACTGATCAGACTTCTCCAGACCTCCCTCACTGGCCAGGCCTTCTACCTCAGGGTGGCCTGGGAAGACCTGAACCAGGTAACCATTGGGAACCAGATCAGAGAGGAAGGTAGTCCGACAGCTGTTGAGAGTCTCCATGGTCACAGCAGGGGATGGGGCCACAAAGGCATAGAGGGAGGGTTGGTGAGTTATTTCCAGCTGACAAGGAGAGAGAGATAAAGAGAGGGGAAGAGAGAGAGAGAGAGATTATGCATAGTCACAAACAAGATTCTTTGCAGATTTGTCACCATCAAATAAATGATTCATACTTTATCACCACTGGACCACTAAACTTTTAGGATCTTTGCAAAGCAAAAGTGCATTCATTTGGACCCCACTAATTTAAGATTGGGGAAGATCACAGCTTATCTTGTGTGCCAAACATCCTTCAATTCTTATTTAAGTGCAAATATACTTGAGAAGGACAAAACTTAACAGCTATTATTATCAGATCTTGATAATTGAGTAAATACATTAAAAATCCAAAAAATAAATTTAAAAAAAGGTATCTCAAAAGTCTATCACTTTGATCCTCTCATTTTATAGAGAGGTTCTAGAGATCCAGAGAAGATACTTATCTTGTCTAAACTACAAAACCAAGGGAGCAGCAGGTAAGGATTCAGTCCATGCTTCCCTCTCTCTCATTTGCTCCTCCATGCTCCTGCTTTCACGTAGGAAAACAGAAGGAAGTGAGTTCACCAGTCAAACACCCACTCAGCACTGACCCCTTAGCTAAGAGCTGGATACCACTAAGATTACAGACACATACAGCTACTCATCTGAGATCATATGCTACTGGAAGAGACTTGTAGACATAAAAAATTACAATACAGCCTGATAAGTGCTCTAACAGAGGTATCCACAAGGGCAGCATAAGCTTAGAGGGAAGGAGATAGGGAACAGTAGAGGAGGTGCCTCTTCATGGAAGCAAAAAGGAGATTAGAGGCCCCAAGAATGTTTCCTGGATCAGCTGGGACTAGAACTGGAAGCTTACCCATGATGAAGTCTTTCTCCATTCAGTGCTTTGTGCCCCTCTGCCCTGAACAGGCTGGAACAGAATTTGCTAAGAGGGAGAGAGGCAAGAAGGCAGGTTAATATTCAGAGGCTGAAAGGAAAGAAAGGGAAAAGAGGAGAAAGTGAGTGGAGCCCAGAGATTAAAGACAGTTTCTGCCTTTTTGATGGTTGTCTTGGGTGTCAGGTTACTAGCTCAGGATCTGTTTTTTCCTCTTCCTCTGGTCTGGTCTGCAGAGTTAACTTCACTTGACCTGAAGTATATCTTTAATCTGTGTGTTTCCTAAACTTATGAGCACAGCCTGTGCAGAAGCAGTTTGACTCACAAAATGTTCATTTGATCAGTGAGATTATCTATTTTGGGAAAATGCAACCAAAAAGAGGAAGGGACTTGAAACAACTGACAAAGGATTAACTTCCAAAACTTACAAGCAGCTCATACAAGTCAATACTAGAAAAACAAACAACCCAATCAAAAAATGGGAAAAAGGACCTAAACATACATTTCTCCAAAGAAAGCATACAGACGGCTAACAATCACATGATAAGATGCTCAACATGGCTCACTATTAAAGAAATGCAAATCAAAACTACAACGGGATATCACCTCACACCAGTCAGAATGGCCATCATCAAAAAATTCTGCAAACAATAAATGCTTGATAGGGTTTGGAGAAAAGGGAACCCTGTTGCCCTCTTGGTGGGAATGGAAATTGATACAGACACTATGGAAGACAGTATGGATATTCCTTTAAAAACTAGGAATAAAACCACCATATGACTCAGCAATCCCACTGCTAGGCATATACCCTGAGGAAACCAAAATTGAAGATACATGCACTCCAATGTTGATTGTAGCACTATTTACAATAGCTAGAACATGGAAGCCACCTAGATGTCCATCGACAGATGAATGGATAAAGAAGCTGTGGTACATATATACAATGGAATATTACTCAGTCATAAAAGGGACCCATTTGAGTCAGTTCTAATGAAGTGGATGAACTTAGAAACTATTATACAGAGTATAATGGCATCTGAAGTTCATGGCATCTGGTCCCATCACTCCATGGGAAATAGATGGAGAAACAGTGGAAACAGTGTCAGACTTTAATTTTCTGGGCTCCAAAATCCCTGCAGATGGTGACTGCAGCCATGAAATTAAAAGACGTTTACTCCTTGGAAGGAAAGTTACAACCAACCTAGATAGCATATTCAAAAGCAGAGACATTACTTTGCCCACAAAGGTCTGTCTACTCAAAGCTACGGTTATTCCAGTAGTCATGTATGGATGTGAGAGCTGGACTGTGAAGAAGGCTGAGTGCTGAAGAATTGATGCTTTTGAACTGTGTGTTGGAGAAGACTCTTGAGAGTCCCTTGGACTGCAAGGAGATCCAACGAATCCATTCTAAAGGACATCAGTCTTGGGTGTTCTTTGGAAGGAATAATGCTAAAGCTGAAACTCCAGTACTTTGGCCACTTCATACGAAGAGCTGACTCATCGGAAAAGACTCTGATGCTCAGAGGGATTGGGAGCAGGAGGAAAAGGGAACGACAGAGGATGGGATGGCTGAATGGCATCACCAACTTGATGGACGTGAGTTTGAGTGAACTCCAGGAGTTGGTGTTGGACAGGGAGGCCTGCTGCTGCTGCTAAGTCGCTTCAGGCATGTCCGACTCTGTGCGACCCCATAGACAGCAGCCCGCCAGGCTCCACCGTCCTGGGATTCTCCAGGCAAAAATACTGGAGTGGGTTGCCATTTCCTTCTCCAATGCATGAAAGTGAAAAGTGAAAGTGAAGTAGCTCAGTTGTGTCTGACTCTTAGTGACCCCACGGACTGCAGCCCACCAGGCTCCTCCATCCACGGGATTTTCCAGGCAAGAGTTCTGGAGTGGTGTGCCATTGCCTTCTCCAGGACAGGGAGGCCTAGCATGCTGCAATTCATGGGGTCACAAAGTGTCGGACACGACTGAGCAGCTGAACTGATGTGATTGAATATTCTATTATGTATATGTGTGTCTGTGTGTTCTATTTTTTATTCACTCATCTTTAGGGGAATTTTGATACAGATTTTATTCAATCTGTATATTGCTTTGGATAGCACAGACATTTTCACAATATTATTTCTTTGAACCCACAAGTATGAAATATCTGTCCATTTATTTGCATCTTCTTCATTTTTTCCATTAATATCATATAGCTGTCAGTGTACAAATTTCGCACTTCCTTGGTTAAATTTATCACTAGTTATTTTAATCTTTTGATGCAATTGCAAAAGGAATTTTTTAAATTTCTCTTTTTGATAGTTCATTATTACTGTATGGAAACACACCAGAATTTTTGCATATTGCTATTGTATTCTACAGTAGGAAGTCAAGAAACACCTGGAGAAACAGGCAAATTTGGCCTTGGAATATGGAATGAAGCAGGTCANATGGACTGGAATGGGTGAATTTAACTCAGATGACCATTATATCTACTACTGTGGAGAGGAATCCCTCAGAGGAAATGGAGTAGCCATCATGGTCAACAAAAGAGACCAAAATGCAGAACTTGGATGCAATCTCAAAAAAGACAGAATGATCTCTATTCATTTCCAAGGCAAAACATTCAATATCACAGTAATCCAAGCCTATGCCCCAACCAGTAAGCCAGAAGAAGCTGAAGTTGAATGGTTTTATGAAGACCTACAATACCTTTTAGAACTAACACCCAAAAAAGATGTCCTTTTCAATATAGGGGACTGGAATGCAAAAGTAGGAAGTCATGAAATACCTAGAGTAACAAGCAAATTTGGCCCTGTAGTATGGAATGAAGCAGGGCAAAGGCTAATAGAGTTTTGCCAAGAGAATGCACTGGTCATAACAAACACCCTCTTCCAACAACACAAGAGAAGACTCTACACATGGACATCATCAGATGGTCAACACCGAAATCAGATTGATTATATTCTTTGCAGCCAAAGATGGAGAAGCTCTATACAGTCAGCAAAAACATGACGGGGAGCTGACTGTGGCTCAGATCATGAGCTCCTTATTGCCAAATTCAGACGGAAATTGAAGAAAGTAGGGAAAACCACTAGACCCATTCAGGTATGACCTAAATCAAATCCCTTATGATTATACAGTGGAAGTGAGAAATAATTTAAGGGACTAGATTTGATAGAGTGCCTGATGAACTATGAATGGAGGTTCATGACATGATACAGAAGACTGGGATCAAAACCATCCTCATTGAAAAGAAATGCAAAAAAAGCAAAATGGCTGTCTGAAGAGGCCTTACACATAGCTGTAAAAAGAAGAGAAGTGAAAAGCAAAGGAGAACAGGAAAGATATAAGCATCTGAATGCAGAGTTCCAAAGAATAGCAAGGAGAGACAAGAAAATCTTTCTCAGTGATCAATGCAAAAAAATAGAGGAAAACAACAGAATGGGAAAGACTACAGGTCTCTTCAAGACAATTAGAGTTACCAAGGGAAAATTTCATGCAAAGATAGACTCGATAAAGGACATAAATTGTATGGACCTAAGAGAAGCAGAAGATATTAAGAAGAGGTGGCAAGAATATACAGAAGAATTGTACAAAAAAGATCTTCACAACACAGATAATCACGATGGTGTGATCACTCACCAAGAGCCAGATATGCTGGAATGTGAAGTTAAGTGGGCTTTAGAATGCCTCAATACAAACAAAGCTAGTGGAGCTGATGGAATTCCAGTTGAGCTATTTCAAATCCTGAATGATGATACTGTGAAAGTGCCACATTCAATATGCCAGCAAACTTGGAAAACTCAGCAGTGGCCACAGGACTGGAAAAGGTCAGTTTTCATTNCAAGAGACTCTTTAGTTCCTCTTCACTTTCTGCCATAAGGGTGGTGTCATATGCATATCTGAGGTTATTGATATTTCTATCGGCAATCTTGATTCCAGCTTGTGTTTCTTCCAGTCCAGCATTTCTCATGATGTACTCTGCATATAAGTTAAATAAAGAGGGTGACAATATACAACCTTGATGCACTCCTTTTCCTATTTGGAACCAGTCTGTTGTTCCATGTCCCATTCTAACTGTTGCTTCCTAATCTGCATACAGGTTTCTCAAGAGGATTAGTATTGCTTTTCAGTAAGTTTAGAAATCAGAAATTGTGTGTTATTCAATAAAAAATTGGCCTTTCTGAGTTTCTTGCAATCCATATGAATTTTAGAATCAGCCTATCTAGTTCTTACTACAAAAAGTCAGCTGGTGTTCTGATAGTGATTGAGTCTAGAGATCAGTTTGTGGGGCATTGTCATCTTAATGAAATTAAGACTTCCTGTCTATTATAACAGGAGGTTTTTCCAATTATTTGGACTTTCTTTAATTTCTTTCAACAATATTTTGTAGTTTTTTACATTAGTTTTTCACTTCTTTTGTTAAATTTAATGATGAATCCTGAATATCTTTTTTTATGTTATTGCAAATGAAAGAGTTTCCCTAATTTCATTCTTATGTTTTCTCATTGCAAGTGTTACAGACTACAGCTTCTGTATATTAGTCTTATATCCTGTAACCTTACTCAACATTTCTATTGCTTTTGTTTTAGATTTTTGTGGCTTTCTCTTGACTTTCTATATACAAAATCATGTCATCTCTGAACAGGGAGAGTTTTCTTTCTCCCTTTCCAATCTCGGTGACTAATTCTCTTGCTTAATTGTCCTGGTTAGAACTTGTCCAGTGTTGAATAAAAGTGGTAAAAACAGATCTTTCTCTTGTTCCTGATCTTAGGGGAAATCATCTAGTCTTATGAATGATGTCATTATGCATGATGTTACTTGTGAGTTCTTTCATAGATGCAGTCTTTCAGGTTAAGAAAGCTCTCTTTCATTCCTGGTCTGTTGAATGCTTTTATCATGAAAAGATGCTCAATTTTGTCAAATCATTTTTCTGCACTGAAACATCACTTGAATTTATATTTATTATATTGATATATTAAACTAGTTGATTTCCAAATGTTAAACCAATTTTGCATTCCTGAGATAAATTCTATTAGGTCCTGGTGCATAATTATTTTTATATGGTGTTTGGTTTGGTTTGCTAGAACTGTGTTGAGGAATTTTACATCTATGTTCACAGGAATCATTGACCATAGTTTTCTTTCCTTGTGATTTGTTTGTCTGGCTTTGGTATCAGATAATGCTGGCATCATCAATTGAGATCGAAAGTCATTCCTTCTCATATTTTGGGGAAGATTTTATAAGCAATTATTGTTAATTCTTCGTTGAGTGTTTGATAGAATTCGGTGTTGAAACCACTTGGATTTTCTTTTGTGAGTATTTTTTGTATTATTAATTCATTCTCTTCATTTTTAGTAAGTTTAGCAAGATTATTTCTTAATACAGTTCCATTTGTTTATATCTCTTTAGAGATGTGTACATTTCATTTACTTTATTACCTCAAAATTGTTCATAGTAGTTCTTATAATCCTTTTTAATTTCTGTAAAGCAGGCAATGATTTCCCTTCTTTCATTTCTGATTCTAATATTTTGAGTCTTCTTTCTTTATTTTGGTCACTTTACCTAAAGACTTGTGAACTTTGTTGATTTTTTCAAAGAATCAGTTTTTGGTTTCATTAACTTTATTATTTTATTGTTTTTCTATTTCATTTTTCATTAATTTTCACTCTAATCTTTACGTTCCCTTCCTATTGGCTGTTTCAGGTTCAGTTTGCTCCTTTTTTACATCTTAAGATGGAAATTTAGATTTAGGATTTGAATTCTTTTTTTATTTCTTAGGAGTTTATTATGATTGTTTTCTATCCCTGGCACTATCCCTGGAACAGGGCCCTGGAGCTGAGGGTAGGGCCTATGGTAAGCCTCTGTCTCTGAGAAACCTCTGTTCTAGCAGATAAGCACTTTATTGGGGCATGGTAGCAGTCTGTGGTCTGTCAATTTGCCTCTCCTAGTGTGAAGTCTCAAGAGTTTGGCCATGCTATATAGTTTCCAAGCCTTCTCAGCAAGTTATACCCAAGGAATGGAGACTGAGTGGCAAGAGGAAGCCCCACCTTCCAACCATTCTTGCCTTGGGACTTGACCTCTTTTACAGGTAGCTAGAGGCAGGATGAGAAATGTTCTTCTTAAAAAGAAAGGCTCCCAACTGAGAGCTGAAGGGAGAGGAACACTTCTTTTCTCGGATTCAGGAGTATTTAGTGAAGTCTTGCCTCTCTGACCTGAGAAGGAGAAGAGATGGAGTGATCTTGGTTCACAGGCCACAGACTCTCATCTTTCTTACTGAATTTCACATTTTCAATAGATGCTTCTTAACTTGCTGTTTGCCCTAGGGTCATTTACATTTTAGATCTTTTAACAACTCTTATACTTTTTTGTTTTGCTACATTTATTAACTGCTGTCCTTCACTGTCAGCAAGAGGGTATTAAGGGCAGCAGGTTCCATTGGGTGGCCTGTGCTCCACGGGGAAATGAACAGTACCCGTTAGAAACTTTTTAAAGGTACACAAGTATGTAGACGTGGCAAAATTTTAAAGATGTTTAAAAATGACTTTATCTTGGAAAACATCACCATAGTGGAAAAGATGTGAACTATAAAACCAAACATAGCTTTTCATTAATTAATTAGTTAAATATGTACTGACTCACTAATAGGTCAAGTACTAGTCAAGGCTATGGAGCTATAACAGTGAAGAAAGGAGAAAAAAATCCCTGGCCTCAAAGAGTTTACATTCCATTAGATTAAACCATATGACATTACTAATATTAGACCACTGTTGAACAAAAACAGCAGTTTCAAACATTTCAACCTAATATTAGGGGGAATTCCCAACTCTACATTTTGTGAGCTATCTGACCCCAAATACATCATTCTATCTCTCTGAACCTCAGTTTAACCATGTGGAAAATTGAGATAATAATAATTTGTGTGTGTGTGATGATTCTATAAGTTAGTAAGTGGAGAATTGTCTACCACAGTGCTTAACACAGAGCAAGCACTTGTTGCTGCTATTGTTCAGTCACTGAGTTGTGTCCAACTCTTTGCAACTCCATGGACTATAGCAAGTCAGGCTTCCCTGTCCTTTACTACCTTCCAAGAGATTGCTCAAACTCTTGCCCATTCAGTCGATGATGCTATCGAGTCATTTCCTCCACTGTCATCTCCTTCTCCTCCTGCTCTCAATCTTTTCTAGTATCAAAATCTTTTCCAGTGAGTCAGCTTTTTGCATCAGGTGGCCAAAGTATTAGAGCTTCAGCATCATTCCTTCCAATGAATATTCAGGATTGATTTCATTTATGATTGACTGGTTTGATCTCTTTGTAATCCAAGGGACTCTCAAGGGTCTTCTCCAACACCACATTTTGAAATCATCAGTTCTTTGGCGCTCAGTCTTCTTTGAGATTACCAGGAGAAATATCAATAAAATTGTCTCTGTATCTAAGGTTATTAATATTCTTCCCAGCAATCTTGATTCCAGCTCGTGATGCATCCAGCCTGACAATATGAATAATGTATCTGTATAGAAGTTGAATAAGCAGGGTGACAGTATACAGCCTTGACATACTCCTTTCCCAATTTTGAACCAGTCCATTTTTCCATGTCCAGTTCTAATTCCTGATGCTTGATCTGTGTATAGGTTTCTCAGGAGATATGTAAAGTAGTCTGGTATTGCCAGCTTTTTAAGAATTTTCCACAGC
The DNA here is from genome assembly GCA_006410615.1 of Neotragus moschatus. Taxonomy (NCBI): domain Eukaryota; kingdom Metazoa; phylum Chordata; class Mammalia; order Artiodactyla; family Bovidae; genus Neotragus; species Neotragus moschatus. Next base: position 266,311 of record SJYA01003311.1, on the reverse strand, counting down.
TTGTGATCCACACCATCAAATGCTTAGTGTAAGGAATGAAGAAAATTAGATGTTTTTTTCTGGAATTCCTTTGCTTTTCAATGATCCAAAGGATGTTAACAATTTGATCTCTGGTTCCTCTACCTTTTCTAAATACAGCTTTTACATCTGGAAGTTCTTAGTTCATGTACTGCTGAAGCATAGCTTGAAGGATTTTGAGCACTAACTTGCTAGCAGGTGAAAAGAGCAATTGTGTGGTAGTTTGAACATTCTTTTGCCCTTCTTTGAGACTGGAATGAAAGTTGATCATTTCCAGTCTTGTGCCACTGCTGAGTTTGCCAATTTTGGTGGCATATGTTATGCAACATTTTAAAAGCATCATCTTTTAGGGTTTCAAATAGCTCAAGTGGAATTCCATCACCTCTGGTAGCTTTATTCACAATAATGTTTTCTAAGGTGCACTTGACTTCACACTCCAGGATGCCTGGCTTTAGGTGAGTGATCACACCATTGTGGTTATCCCAGTCATTAACACTTTTTTTGCACAGTTCTATATATTCTTGCCACCTCTTTTAATCTATTTTGCTTCTGTTAGGTCCATACATCTGTACTTTATTGTGCCCATCTTTTCAAGAAACATTCCCTTGTTATCGCTAATATTCTTGAAGAGATCTTTAGTCTTTCCCTTTCTATTTCTTCCTCTATTTATTTGCATTGTTTACTTAAGAAGTCTTTTTCATTTTTCCTTTCTATTCTCTGGAACTCTGTATTTAGTTGTTTATATCTTTCCCTTTCTCCTTTGCCTTTCACTTTTCTTCTATTTGTAAGAGCAAACAATAGATATTATGAAAATTAATAAAGGAAGTCTTAACTAAAATTGAATTACCATTATCTTCATTATCTCCACCACACTTGGGTCTACTGTCAAACAACAGGGAGGGAACACAGCCCAATCCATCAGGAGAAAATTGGACTAAAGATTTACTGAGCATGGCCCCATCCATCAAAACAAAACCTAGTTTCCCCCACAGTCAGTCTCTCCCATCTGGAAGCTTCTATAAGCCTCTTATCCTTATCCATCAGAAGGCAAACAGAATGAAAACCAGAATCACAGAAATCTAATAAAACTGATCACATGGACTAAGCCTTGTTTAACTCAATGAAACTGAGCCATGCCCTGTAGGGCCACTCAAGATGGATGGGTCATGAAGAGTTCTGACAAAACATGGTGCAGTGGAGAACGGAATGGCAAATCACTTCAGTATTCTTGCCTGGAGAACCCAATGAACTGTATGAAAAAGCAAAAAAATAGGACACTGAAACATGAACTCCCCAGGTTGGTAGATGCCCAATATGATACTGGAGAAGAGTGGAGAAATAACTCCAGAAAGAATCAAGAGACAGAGCCAAAGCAAAAAAAACTCCCAGTTGTGGATGCAGCTAGTGATGGAAGTAAAGCCTGATGCTGTAAAGAACAATATTGCACAAGAACCTGGAATGTTACATCCATGAATCAAGGTAAACTGGAAGTGGTCTAACAGGAGATGGCAAAACTAAACATTGACATTTTAGGAATTGGTGAACTAAAATGGACTGGAATAGGTGAATTCACATGACCATTATATCTACTACTGTGGGTAAGAATCGTTTAGAAGAAATGGAGTAGCCCTCCTAGTCAACAAAAGAGCCCAAAATGCAGTAGCTGGGTGCAATTTCAAAAAAGACAGAATCATCTCTGTTTGTTTCTAAGACAAATAATTCAATATCACAGTAATCCAAGTCAATGTTCCAAATAGTAATGCTGAAGAAGCTGAACAGTTCTATGAATACCTGTAAGACCTTCTAGAACTAAGACCCAAAAAATGTGTCCTTTTCAACATAGAGGACTGGAATGTAAAGGTAGGAAATCAAAAGATACCTAGAGTAACAGGTAAGTTTGGCCTTGGAGTACAAAATGAAGCAGAGCAAAGTCTAACTGAGTTCTGCCAAGAAAATGCACTGGTAACATCAAACACCCTCTTCCAACAACACAAGAGAAGACTACAAATGGATGTCAGCAGTTGGTCAATATCAAAATCAGATTGATTGCATTCTTTGCAGCCAAAGATGGAGAAGCTCTATATAGTCAACAAAAACAAGACCAGGAGCTGACTGTGGCTCAGATCATGAAATGCTTATTGCCAAATTCAGACATAAATTTAATATCATATGGAAAAACCACTAGACCATTTGGGTGTGACCTAAATCAAATCCCTTACAATTATACAGTGGACGTGACAGATAGATTAAAGGGATTCAATTTGATAGACAGAGTGCCTGAAGAGCTATGGCTGAAGGCGTGTGACACTATACAGGAGGCAATGATCAAGATCATCCCCATGAAAAAGAAATGCAAAAAGTCAAAATGCTTGTCTGAAGAGGCCTTACAAATAGCTGTGAAAAGAAGAGGAGCCAAAGGGAAAGGAGAAAACGAAGGATATACCCATCTGAATACAGAGTTTCAAAGAATAGCAAGGAGAGATAAGAAAGCCTTCCTCAGCGATCAATGCAAAGAAATAGAGAAAACAATAGAATGGGAAAGACTAAAGATCTCTTCAAGAAAATTAGAGATACCAAGGGAACATTTCATGCAAAGATGGTTACAATAAAGGACAGAAATGGTATGGAACTAACAGAAGCTAAAGATACTAAGAAGAGGTGGCAAGAATACATGGAACTCTACAAAAAATATCTTCATGACCCAGATAACCCCTGTGGTATGATCAGTCACCTACAGCCAAACATCCTAAAATGCAAAGTCAAGTGCGCTTTAGGAAGTATCACTTTGAACAAAGCTAGTGGAGGTGATAGAATTACAGTTGAGCTATTTCAAATCCTAAAAGATGATGCTGTGAGAATGTTGCCCTCAATATGCCAGCAAATTTGGAGTACTCAGCAGTGGCCACAGGGCTAGAAAATGTCAGTTTTCATTTCAATCCTAAAGAAAGACAATGCCAAAGAATGTTCAAACTACCCCACAATTACACTCTAACAAAGTAAAGCTAACATACTAACAAAGCAATGTTCAAAATTCTCCAAGCCAGGCTTCAACAGTACATGAACCATGAACTTCCAAACATAAAAGCTGAATTTAGAAAAGGCAGAGGAACCAGAGATCAAATTGGCAACATCCGTTGGATCAGAGACAAAGCAAGAGGGTTCCAGTAAAACATCTACTTCTGCTTTATTGACTACTCCAAAGCTTTAACTCTGTGGATCACAACAAACAGTGGAAAATTCTTAAAGAGATGGTAATACCAGACCACATTACCTGCCTCCTGAGAAACGTGTATGAAGGTCAAGAAGCAACAGTTAAAACTGGACATGGAACAATAGACTGGTTACAAATTGGGAAAGGAGTACATCGGCTGTATATTGTCATCCTGCTTATGTAACTTATATGCAGAATTGCAGAATACATAATGCAAAATGCCAGGCTGGATGAAGTACAAACTGGAATCATGATTGTCTGGAGAAATATCAATAACCTCACATATGCAGATGACACCACGCTTATGGCAGAAAGTGAAGAGGAACTAAAGAGCATCTTGATGAAAGTGAAAGAAGAGAGTGAACAAGTTGGCTTAAACCTCAACATTCAGAAAACTAGGGTCATGACATCCGGTCCAGTCACTTCATGGTAAATAGACAGAGTAACGATGGAAACAGTGAGAGACTTTTTTTTTTTTTTGGGGGGGGGGAGGTGCTCCAAAATCACCTCAGATGGCAATTTCAGCCATGAATTTAAAAGATGCTTGCTCCTTGGAAGAAAAGCTATGACCAACCTAGACAACATACTAAAAAGCAGAGGCATCACATTGCTGACAAAGTCCATCTAGTCAAAGCTATGGTTTTCCCCATAGTCATGTATGGATGTGAGAGTTGGGCCATAACAAAAGCTGAGTGTTGAAGAATTGATGCTTTTGAACTGTGGTGTTGGAGTAGACTCTTGAAAGTCCCTTGGATTGCAAGAAGATCAAGCCAATCAATCCTAAAGGAAATCAGTCCTGAATATTCATTGGAAAGACTGATGCTGAAGCTGAAACTCCAATACTTTGGCCACCTGATGCAAAGAACTGGCTCATTGGAAAACACCCTGGTGCTGGGAAAGATTGAAGGCAGGAGGAGAAGGTGACAACAGAGGCTGAGATCACTGGATGGCATCACCATCTCAATGGACATGAGTCTGAGCAAGCTCCAGGAATTAGTGGTGGACAGGGAAGCCAGGCGTGTTAAAGCCCATGGGATTACAAAGAGTTGGACAAGCGTGAGTGACTGAAGTGAAATGAACTAAGTTAAATTGAAGTTGAGAAACCCTGTAGAGGGAGCTCGTGCCCTATATCACTCATAACTGAATTCTCCCAAACAGGAAAAGATGTACCTTTTATGTCAAACAGGGAAAAGTTTGCTATACTACTACGCTTTTCTATATACTATATACTACAACAGGAACGAAGATTTCCTTCTTGCCCAGTAATAAGCCCAGCCAATGAAAAATACCACAGCTCAGCTAATAAGAAACCTGAACCCTTACTTTCCTCAAATAAACCTTCATTTAGAACAAGCTCTCCCAATTGTCTATTTTTTCTATGAAAGCAAGCTTTGTTTTTTTGAATTTACTTATGGTCTACCATAGGTTGTCTTTCCCTAGTTCCAATTTCTCTGGCTATTTCCAAATAAATTCAACGCTTTATCATAGAGAAGTAATCAATTATTTTCCTTTTGGAAGTGTGCTAACACTTTGGTGCAGTTCCTCTTGGAATGGAATTAGTCTAGCTAGCAATTTTCCTTTGTTCTTGGAAAAATCCTGAGAATAGGATCCTAGTCATCTAAACGCTCTAAGGGCAGTCTTCCTTCAGGGACATTTAAGAACTATGAGTCCTACATATACACATTTTTAAATAAATGGGCCAACATGAACAAAACTAATCTAGAACTGCAGTGGCCATTATGATGAACTTTCAATCTTCAAGCTTATTTTTCTCAGAATTAAATCATAAAGTCATAGTTCTAAGATAAGATGAATTAAATTTCACCCTTATTTTAATTGGTACCTGGAGTCTTCCAATTGTATTCACAACTCCACAATCACTTCTTTGCAAAATACAATTTCTAAATTAATTGATGTGAACAAACAATTGCAATGAAACAAAATGGCTCCTGAGGTTTCCTTTTCCCCTCACCCTGCTTTCTGTTTCTGTCTTTGTTAAAGATTCTTTGTAAGTTAGCCATCCTATTCAATGGGAAGAAACTGTGTTTTAAATAAGTATACCTTAGGGGTCACTTTTGAATGAGAGGATTTCAAACCTCTCAAGAAACAATGCAAATGCATTCTTTATTATGAAGGAGTTTCTGAAAGACAGATTTGCTCTAAAACAGCTTTAAGAGGACTCATACCTACAACAAATAACCTGAACCTAGATCATCTGCCAGAAACACAAATTGGATCCATCTATTCTTTTGACTTTTGTGTTACTGCACCTGATAACTAAAATTTAAAATAAAACTATAAGATCTGTTTGCTCATGTGTGTCTAAACACGTGTGATTTTTTTTCTCTTCTAGCTCTGTATGGCATTGTTAAAATTAAATTGCATAAATTTAATTGGCATAAAACAAACAAGTGCTCATATAAATTAAAGAAATATAGAAAAAAACTAAACCAAATGATTTTCAAGTTCACATGATCTAGGGTGCATGCATGTATAGTCACTTCAGTTATGTCCAACTCTTTGTGACCACATGGATGGTAGCCCACAAGGCTCCTCTGTCCAAGGAATTCTCCAGGCAAGAATACTGGAGTGGGTTGCCATGCCTTCCTCCAGATCTTCCTGACTCAAGGATCGAACCTGCATCTTCTGCAACTTCTGCATTGCAGACAGATTCTTTACCACTGAGCCACCTGGGAAAGACATAATCTAGGGTAAATTTTTAGTAAATAAAAGCCAGCTTAAAGTTGGTTGTTTAATTGAAACAGGTGTGTCTTTGGAGTTGGCTCCAAAAACTTTCACTCTACCTGGGTTGATTGGTCAGATAAATTCACGTTATCTCTGTCACAAAATTTCTTAGGAAGAAAACAACTTGATATGATGAAATTCTCATAAGCAATCTTAACATAGTGGTTGAAAAAATGAATTAAATGGATATAAATGAGTTTAATGTTTCTAAGTGAATGTTTAAAATAGCTTCTCAAAGTCTTTTTGGTAACCTGAAGCTTTACAGTTTTGCTAAGTTATATTAAACTATAGGTAGTCATCAAATATCTAGATCATTTCCAAATAAAATATTGAAACATTACTAAGAATATGTTCATCCACTTCTGTTTTCCTTTACAAAAGAACCAAAGATATTTGGGTCTCTTAGTAGATATTCCATATTGGAAAATGTGCAACAAGGAAAATACACTTTTAGGAATCATGAAATGTATTCATAAATTTGCCAGTAATGGACCATTCACAATTTTTTAAGGTTACTAGAAATAATAAGGGGAAAGAAAGTAATTTTGTCCTAAAGTGAAGCTAATTGTTTTAGTATAGGAAAATATAAAAGAACAAAATTTGAGTGGAAATGGAAATAATAAGTTGCATAAAGGTGATGGAAAGGAATCTTTGAAATTTAAGTTTTATGTGTGATCATACTGGTTAAGATTAAAATAAATTTGTTTTTAAATGACTTTAATGTCAAAAATACACTGTGTAAAATTGGGATTTGGTTTTTCTCTCTGTAAGGACAAGGTATTAGTCAAAACTATGGTTTTTCCTGTAGTCTTATACAGATGTGAGAGTTGGACTATAAAGAAGCCTGAGTGGCAAAGAATTGATACTTTCAAAATGTGGTGCTAGAGAAGGCTCTTGAGAGCCCCTTGGATAGCAAGGAGATCAAACCAGTTAATCATAAAGGAAATCAACACTGAATATTCATTGGAAGGACTGATGCTGAAGCTGAAGCTCCAGTACTTTGGCCACCTGATGCAAAGAGCCGACTCACTGGAAAATATCCTAATCCTGGGAAAGATTGAGGGCAGGAGAAGGGGGTGACAGAGAATGAGACAGGTGTATGGCATCATTGATTCAATGGACATGAGTTTGGGCAAACTCCTGAACATAGTGAGGGACAAAGAAGCCTGGCATGCTACAGTCCATGGGGTTACAAAGAGTCGNCACTGGAAAATATCCTAATCCTGGGAAAGATTGAGGGCAGGAGAAGGGGGTGACAGAGAATGAGACAGGTGTATGGCATCATTGATTCAATGGACATGAGTTTGGGCAAACTCCTGAACATAGTGAGGGACAAAGAAGCCTGGCATGCTACAGTCCATGGGGTTACAAAGAGTCGAACACAACTGAGCAACTGAGCAACATTATTGGACTATTGATCTGCTCCTGATAAGAGCTTGTGAAAGTTTTTTTCCTTTTCTTCAAGTAATCTGCTTAGAAAATAAAGATGTGAGTTTTATCAAAATTGTTTCCTATGCTTCATGTTGTCTTAATCAAGTCATTGATTACTTAAGAAGATTGAATCTTTTCACCTTTTAAAAAAGCTAAACATTGCTTCAGTTCAGTTCAGTTCAGTCGCTCAGTCTTGTCTGACACTACAGATTTGTCTGACTCCACAGATTTGTCTGACTCCATAAATTGCAGGACACCAGGCCTCTCTGTCCATCACCAACTCCTGGAGTTCACTCAAACTCATGTCCATCGAATTGATGATACCATCCAGACATCTCATCCTGTCATCCCCTTTTACTCTTGCCCCCAATCCCTCCCAGCATCAAGGTCTCTTCCAATGAGTCAACTCTTCGCATGAGGTGGCCAAAGTACTNCTTTGGAAGGAATGATGCTAAAGCTGAAACTCCAGTACTTTGACCACCTCATGCGAAGAGTTGACTCATTGAAAAAGACTCTGATGCTGGGAGCGATTGGGGGCAGGAGGAGAAGGGGACAACAGAGGATGAGATGGCTGGATGGCATCACTGACTCGATGGACGTGAGTCTGAGTGAACTCCAGGAGTTGGTGATGGACAGGGAGGCCTGGTGTGCTGCAATTCATGGGGTCGCAAAGAGTTGGACACAGCTGAGCGACTAAACCGACTGAACTGAGCCCTGCCATGTGAGTATTTTGATAATTGGAGGTATGACTAATGGAGACGTCACCATCTTATATGACCCTGAAGGAGCAGGTGCTGGCCCAAATTATCATGCCATGTACCATTGAGGCAACAACTTCACATTACAGATGGTGGTACTAAGAACCAGAGAAAGAAGCCAATTTACCTGAGGTCCTTAGTAGCAGAGCAACTCTCATCCCAGGATGTCTTTCAGTACTCTTGAAGCCTGCCTTTCCTCACACTTTCCTCTTTCAACAGTCCACACAGAATTAAAGAGTCAGACTGTCCCCAGATGAGAGTTTCTGAATGCTTCAGCTTTTTTGCTGAAAATTCAAGCCAATTTTACTGTTTTAACATCTATATTATTGTAATGTTATTATTATTCATTTTCTGTGTGTTTCATACACACACACACATACATAGATAATGACATAAAACTGCATCCTTTCTACACGCCTGAAAACATAAAACTGGGCATCCTCAGACAGGATGCTGATGATTGTTTAGGATTTCTTAGATTTTTCTGATGTCATTTCAGTTCAGTTCAGTCGCTCAGTCATGTCCGACTATTTGCGACTCCATGAATCAGCATGCCAGGCTTCCCTATCCATCACCAACTCCCAGAGTTCACTCAGACTCACGTCCATTGAGTCAGTGATCAGAGGGGTCCAAAACCTGAGGCAAAATAACTCTAGAGAAGGAAGAGAGTTGCTAAAGTCTCTGTAGCCTTACTGTATGCCCCTAGTAGGCTAGGCAGGTAGCACAAGGGATTTGGGGCCAAGTGGGTACAGAAAAATGAAGCAGGAATGTCAAAGGCTAACTTCACTGGTTCTTAGTATTTTGACAAAGGACCTTAAAAACCATCTCATCTGACCCTCTTCTCTCCCCACTCCTCAACAACCATTGCCAGCATTTGTCACCATCTAATGTTTAAATCTTTCCTATGACACTCCCATGGGGCTTTCCTGGTGGCTCAGTAGTAAAGAATCCACCTACAATGCAGGAGCTGCAGAAGATGTGGGTTTGATCCCCTGGTCGGGAAGATTCCCTGGAGAAGGGCATGGTAACTCACTCCAATACCCCTGCCTGGAGAACCCCACAGACAGATGAGCCTGGTGGGCTACATCCATAGGGTCACAAAGAGTCAGACACAACTGAAGCAACTTAGCATGCAAGCACGTGTGGCACTCCCATAAAGCAAAAATTAGCTTGCACCCTTCAGTAATGGAGAGTTCATTAACCTTATGACAGTACATTTCAAGGCCAGAAATGTTGAGTTTGCATGAAGCTGAAATATGTCACCCTATAGCTTTCAGGTTAAGCATGCTAAGTATTCACTAAATACTTAATATTCTCACACTTTCCCTTCTATGCATACATGGGTAGAGCCACAGAGGCCCTATCTGCTCTTTCTCCTCTATATTACAGCTCCTGAAGCCAAAGATGCCATCCCCCTAAGTTTCCTCTGTTGAAGGTGTAAAACATCAGTTCCTTCAACCTCTCTGCAATCTGCTCACCTAACCACATTCCTGGTTTTTTGGGCCCTCTTTCATATTTAGACTCAGTCATTTTTCTTAGTTTTCACAGCACTGGCACTGCCTTTGTCATAGTATACACACTGACTACTTTGCATATACATATCTATGGGCTAATGAAAATAGAAAAGACCATGGGAAACATATGGTCCAGCCAACCCAAAATAGTAAATACTGATAGAAACATTGAAGTCCAGAGAAAGGAAAAAAACATTGTTAATTAAAAATCTTTCTCTCATTTGGCTAGCATCTTTCCCCTAAGACAATATTCTCAAAGTATGGTATAGCACACCCGAGTCATAGCCACCTAACACAGAAACCCTGGTAGTTGGAACCAAGAAATATATATCTTTAACAAGTACCCTCAGTGATTCTGAGGCACACAGAGTTTGGGAACTAGGGCTTAAGAATGAAAAGTGAAGGTCTTTTGTGTCTGTTCTTACTCACGGAAAGCCACTGTCATGTTCAGTTCAGTCATTCAGTTGTGTCCGACTCTTTGTGATCCCATGGACTGCAGCATGCTAGGCTTCCCTGTCCATCACCAACTGCCATGTAGCAAGAGATAAGACACTTCCCACCTCATGTTGCTTGGAGGAACCTGAAGGGGAGTAAAACCCTAGTGAAGTAATTGAAAAGCGAAGCCAACCCATCTGGGGCAAGAAGGGAATTAGTTACCATGAGAAAAGGGTAACTGTTTACATATATATTGCATGTGTAGAATCAGAAACCTGTATTTCATATTCTCTCAACAGACTATTGTGTTGGCTGTTTCACACATGAAAAAAATTACTAATGTTATATTTATACAAAGATGAACTTTGAAAACCTATTATGTACATTGTTTGTAATCGATTCATTGATTAGTTTCTTGTTTACCTTTATTTAACTTTCTTATTAATGAATGTCAACAGAAAGCCCCGGGGTCTGTCTGTGTCTAGGTTTTGGCTATGTTCTAGGAGTGACAGTGGGAACAACATCAGGGCATAAGTGAGAACATTCCAAGAAGATAGTGAGGCTGGAAGGAACCATATTGTGACCACTGCAGGCTCCTTTGTTACTTTAGAAGTTTCTAGCTTGTGGTAGTAAATGTCCATCAACCAGTGAATGGATAAGAAGATGTGGTATCAGCTGTTGAAGGAATGAAAATATACCATGTGTAACAACATAGATGGACCTAGAAGGTATTATGCTTAGAGAATGAAAAATACTTTATCTACTTTTATGTGAATTATAAAAAAATAAAACAAATGAACAAATACAACAAATCAGAAAGACACTAGAGATTACTAGAAAGGAAAAGGCTTAAGGGAGGGGCAAAATAAGTGAATGTGATTAAGTGAATGTGATTACTAGGTGTAAGATAAGTTACTAGGATGCAACGTATAGCACAAATAATATAGTCAATATTTTATAAAATTGCATGGAGTATAATTTATAAAAGTATCAAGTTACTATGTTGTATGTGTAAAACTAATATAATATTGTAAGTCAAATATACTTCAATTAAAAAAAAGTTGTAGTATATTCAGACAATGAAATACTATGTAACAATGGAAATAAAGGAACTATAACTATGAAAAACTCTAGCTTCTCACATTTCAATGTGTACACAAATAATATGAAAGTGAAGTGCTAGTTTCTCAGGCCTCTTTGACCCCATGGACTGTAGGCTCTTCTGTCCCCAGGCTCTTCTGCCCATGGAATTCTCCAGTCAAGAATACTGGGGTAGGTAGCCATTCCCTTCTCCAGGGGATCTTCCCAATCTAGGGATAAAACCCAGGTCTCCTGCATTACAGGCAGATCCTTTACTGTCTGAGCCACAAGGGAAGCCCTGAACAATGTGAGGATCTTATTAAAATGCAAATTCTGATTCAGTAGGTATGTAGTAGGACTTGAGATTTTGCATTTTTAACAAGTTACCAAATGATGCCAATGCTGCTGATCTGGACACTGTATTCTGAATATAAAGAGCACCTCTCAGCAAAAAGTGAGGGGAAGGTTCTCATTTATTTCTTTCATAAACATAATTTGTATCTCTCCAAGACCCCTTAGGTCTCTGAGATTTATTTCCCAAGTTCTTTCTCAGATCCTCACATAAGGTTACAAGGTTCAGAGAACTTCCTTTCAACCCAGTAAGTCAGTCTTCTCCTCTGCAAAATCCACTGATAAGTTCCTGGAAACAAATGAATCACTGAGAGTAAAATTTCATGTATGTAAGAGAGAAATCTGGGGGCAGGGAACCTTTGTATCACTCATCAAACCACACCATATAGCCACCACACAACCCTCTGTTACACTTGCCTGTATTTTTTTATGTCTTCTGCCTACTGCTTCCTCTTCTTACTAGGAAGAATAAACTGATAAGCCCTTCTCTGTTACACAGGTCCCCCAAGGTATCAGTTTTGCCTCTTTTCTATTGGGCCTTGCTCTTTGTTTTCCCTCACACCCAAGTCCACATCCCTTCTAATAAATGTAAAAAGTTATCTGAAGAGAAGAAAAATTAGATATGCTAGGAACCCAGAAGTACATAAAAAATGGAAGAGTTTGAAGAAATACTATGTGAAGGGAAAAAAAAGCTTTTTTTTATTCTTTATAATTTTAACTGAGATATAGTTGATTACCAATATTATATGTCATATGTATAACTTAGTGCTGAATAATTTTTAAAGATTATAATATACTTTATACTTATTATCAAATGTTACCTAAACTCCAAGCGATGTACAATATATTCTTGAACCTTATTTTACATATAGTATTTTGCATTCCTTAATCACATACCCCTATTATGGCCCTCTCCACTTCCCTCTCCCCACTGATAATCACTAGTTTCTTCTCTACATATATGAGTCTGTTTCCTTCTTGTTACATTCACTAATTTGTTTGTTATTTTTTTATATTCCACATATAAATGATGTCATACAGTACATTCCGTTTTAATTTTGGATATGTAGCCAGAAATGGAATTACTGTATTATATTTTAATTATTTGAGAAAACCCCATAATGTTTTCAAAGTGTCTGCATCAGTTTACATTCCCACCAACATTGTACACTGGTTCCAGTTTCTCATGAACATTTGTTATTTGTGGTCTTTTTGAAGAGTCATTATGACAGGTTTTAAGTGATATCTCATTGTGATTTTGACTTTCACTTTTTTGATGATTAATAATTTTTAGTATTATTTCGTATGCCAATTAGCCATTTTCAGTTTTTTCTTGTTTGGATAAAAAATATATAGTCTATTCAGAACTTACGCCTACTCATTAATAGGCTTCTTTGCTTTTTTCTTCCTCTCTCACTCTGGCTATCCCACAGTTTAGGTTGCTATCTCACATTAGCTCCATCAGATTGCCCTTAGGGCATTCAGGCAGTCCTTACCCTAAGCAATGCAGCCCGCTCCTCCCTGTTCAGCCCTCGCTTGCTGGTGGTGGATGCAAGTGTCTGGGTTACTTCTCTGCTGAGAGTTGCCATTAGGCATGTAATCTGTGGGTTTTATTTATTTATTTATATTTCTCTCTTGGTTATGTTGCCCTCTGAGACTCCAAAACCCCCCACAGACCCACTGGTGAGAGGGTTTCCTGGTGTTTCAAAACTTCTCTTTAAAGACTCTTTTCCCGGGCCAGGTACCCATCCCTAACTCTTTTGTCTCTCTTTTTATCTTTTATATTTTGTCCTACCTCCTTTCAAAGACAATGGATTGCCTTTCTGGGTGCCTGATGTTCTCTGCCACTGTTCAGAAGTTGTTTTATGGAATTTGCTCAGCATTCAAATGTTCTTTTAATGAATTTGTAGGAGACAAAGTGGTCTTCCCATCCTATTCCTTGGCCATCTTAGGACCGCCCTCTTTTTTTTTTTTTTTTTTCCCCTCTTTGTTTTTTGATACTGAGTTGTAATGGTTTTCCCAGTGGTCATGTATGGATGTGAGAGTTGGACTGTGAAGAAAGCTGAGCACTGAAGAATTGATACTTTTGAACTGTGGTGTTGGAGAAGACTCCTGAGAGTCCCTTGGACTGCAAGGAGATCCAACCAGTCCATTCTGAAGGAGATCATCCCTGGAATTTCTTTGGAGGGAATGATACTAAAGCTGAAACTCCAGTACTTTGGCCACTTCATGCAAAGAGTTGACTCACTGGAAAAGACTGATGCTGGGAGGGAGTGGGGATAGGAGGAGAAGGGGACAACAGATGATGAGATGGCTGGATGGCATCACTGACTCGATGGACGTGAGTCTGAGTAAACTCTGGGAGCTGGTGATGGAGAGGGAGGCCTGGTGTGCTGCAATTCATGGGATTGCAAAGAGTTGGACAAGACTGAGTGACTGAACTGAAGTGAGTTGTTTATATATTTTGCATATTAACCCGTTATTGGTCATACATTTGCAAAGATAGTCTCAATTAGGTTGTTTTTTCATTTCATTAATGGTTTCCTTTAATGTGCAAAAGCTTTTAAGTTTAATTACATCCTGTTTATTTTGCTTTTGTTTGCTTTAGGAAACAAATGAAAATATAATATTACTAATTAATTATGTCAAAGAGTTTCCTGGCTATGTTTTTTTTTTTTTCTAGGAATTTTATTATTCCTGGTTTCACATGTAGGTCCAAATAAATTTTGACTTTATTTTTGTTTATGGTGTTAGCAAATGTTATAGATTCAATCTTTGACATATAACTGCTCAGTTTTCTAAGTACTTCCTGAGGGAAGCACATTCCCAGTCTGCGTTACTGCAGCACTGTTCACACCTCAGTCTGTCACTGCTGACTTTCCACCTGCCAGTCACTGTCTCCTTGTTGTTGTTCAGTTGCTAAGTCCTGTCTGACTCTTTGTGGCCCCATGCACTGCAGCACGCGAGGCTTCTCTGTCCATTACCAACTCCTGGAGCTTGCTCAATCTCATATCCATCAAATCTTCAATGCCATTCAACCATCTCATTTTCTGTGGTCCCCTTCAATCGTTCCCAACATCAGGGTCTTTCAAATGAATCAGTTTTTCACATCAGGTGGCCAAAGTATTGGAGTTTCAGCATCAGTCTTTCTAGTGAATATTCAGGACTGATTTCCTTTATGATTGACTGGTTGGCTCTCCTTGATATCCAAGGGACTCTCAAGAGTCTTCTCCAACACCACAGTTCAAAAGTGTCAATTCTTCAATGCTCAGCTTTCTTTATGGTCCAACTCGCACATTCATACATGACTACTGGAAGAACCATAGCTTTGACTAGATGGACATTTGTCTGCAAAGTAATGTCTCTGATTTTTAATATGTTGCCTATTGTTGCATTCTGTTTGCTAATATTTTGATGAGGGTTTGTGCATCTCTGTTCATTAGTGATATTAACTTGAATTTTCTTTTTTAAAAAGTCTTTGTCTACTTTTGGTATCAGGGTGATTCTGGTTTTGTAGAGTTAGTTCAGACATTTTCCTTCCTCTGCAATTTTCTTGAACAATTTGAGAAGGATAAGTGTTAACTTTTCTTTATATGATTGCTAGAATTTCTCTGCAAAGCCATCTGATTCTGAAAATTTGTTTCATGGAATTTTTATAATTACTGCTTAATTTCAATTACTGGTAGTTGATCTGTTCATTTTCTATTTCTTCCTGGTTCACTCTTGGAAGACAGTGCATTTCTAGAAATTTGTCCATTTTTTGGAAGAAATATGGGCTAAGTTTTGTAACATTGTACAGGAATCAGTGACCAAAACTATCCTAAAGAAAAATAAATGCAAGAAGGCAAAGTGGTTCTGAGAAGGCTTTATAAATAGCTGAGGCAAGGAGAAAAGCCAAAGACAAGGGAGAAAAGGGAAGATATACCTAACCAAATGCAGACTTCCAGAGAATGGGAAGGAGAGATATGAAGGCTTTATTAAGTGAACAGTGAAAATAGAGGAAAACAATAGATGGGAAAGGTTAGAGGCCTCTTGAAGAAAATTGGAGATATAAACAGAATATTTCATGCAAGGATTGACATGACAAAGGACAGAAATGGCAAGGACCTAACATAAGCAGAAGAGATTAAGAAAAGATTAAGAATACACAGGAGCTATTTAAATTCTTAAAAGATGACATTGTTAATGTGTTGCAATCAATGTCAGCAAATTTGGAAAATTCAGCAGTGGCCATAGGACTGTGGGAAAGTGCCATAGGGAAAGTGCAGGTTTCATTCTAATTTCAAATAAGGGCAATGCAAAAGATTGTTCAAACTACCATAATATTGCACTCATTTCACATGCTAGTAATTTTATGCTCAAAATCCTTAAAGCTAGTCTTCAACAGTATGTGAACTTACAACTTTCAGATGTACAAGTAGGGTTTAGAAAAGGCAGAGATCAAATTGCCAACATTCATTGGATAATACAAAAAGTAAGAGAATTCCAGAAAAACATCTACTTCTGCTTCATTGATTATGCTAAAGCCTTTGACTGTGTGGATCACAATAAACTGTGGGAAATTCTTAGAGATGAGTATACGAGACCACCTTACCTGTACTCTGAGGAACGTGTATGCAGGTCAAGAAGCAACAGTTAGAACTGCACATGAAACAATTGGCTGGTTCCAAATTGGAAAGCAGTATGACAAGGCTGCATATTGTCACCCTGCTTATTCACTTTCTATGAGAGTGTATCATCCAAAATTCTGGGCTGGATGATGCACAAACTGGAATCAAGATTGCTGGGAGAATTACCAACAGCCTCAGATATGCAGATGATACCATTCTAATTGCAGAAAGTGATGAGGACTAAAGAGCCTCTTGATGAGGGTGAAAGAGGAGAGTGAAAAAGCTGGCTTTGCAACTCAACGTGAATAAAACTAAGATCATATTATCTGGTTCCATTATTTCATGGCAAATAGAAGATAAAATAGTAGAAGTAGTGACAGGTTTTTTTTTTTCTTGGGCTCCAAAAACCACTGCACCCATGAAAGTAAAATATGCATGGTTTTTGGAAGGAAAGCTATGGCAAACTTAAGTGAACTAAAAAACTGAGATATCACTTTGTTGACAAATGTTGTATAGTCAAAGTTATGATTTTTCCCATAGACATGTATGGATGTGAGAGTTAGACCATAAAGGAAGTTGAATCACTGAAGAAATTTTGCTTTTGAGTTGTGGTGCTGGAGAAGATGCTCAAGAGTCTCTTGGACTGCAAAGAGATTAAGCCAGTCAATCTAAAGGAAATCAACCCTGAATATTCACTGGAAGGACTGATGCTGAAGCTGAAGCTCCAATACTTTGGCCATCTGATGGGGAGAGACAACTCACTGGAAATTACCCTGGTGCTGAGAAAGGTTAAAGGCAAAAAGTGAAGAGGGTGACAGAGGATGAAATGTTTAGATAACATCATTGACTCAATGGTCACGAATTTAAACAAACTGTGAGGTAGTTAAGGATAAAGAACCTGGTGTGCTGCCATTCATGGGGTCACAAAGAGTCAGACATGACTTAGTGACTGAACAACAATAAAATTTTAACTGAATTGTAGTAAAGAACTGATCATTTTAAGATGAAAGTAGAAAATATGAAAATGACTCAATTAAAAATAGATAATTCAATATCTGAAATAAAAAAAACTAGAAGGAATGAGTACTAGACTAAGTGATAAAAGAGAAATGCATATGTAATCTGGAAGATAGAATAATGGAAATCATCCAATCATTAAAGCAGAAAGATAAATGAAAGAAATGAAAACAGTCTATGAGATCTCTAGGAGAATAAGTGTGCCAACATTAGCATGATAAATATTCCAAAAAGAAAATAGGAAGAGAGGATTGAAAAATATTTGAAGTAATTTTAGCTGAAAAGTTCCCAAACTTGAAGAATGAAAGAGATGTCAAGGTGCAGTAAGCATCATAGAGTGTCGCAAACAAGATGAAACCAAACATGCCCACACAAATGAATAGAAAATTTTAATGGAAAAATTACATATGAAGAAAAAATTCTAAAGGTAGCAAGGGGAAAAAAAAAGATTCATGTACAAGAGAATCCACATAATGCTATCAGCTAATTCTCCTGCAGAAAATTTCCATGACAGAAGGGAGTAACATGATATATGCAATGTACTGAAGGGGAAAGTGGAGAAAACCATTAGACCATTCAGGTGTGACCTAAATAAAATCCCTTATGACTGACTATACAGTGGAAGTGAGAAATAGATTTAAGGGACTAGATCTGATTGATAGATTGTTTACCATCTGAGCCACCAATAATAAACCTAACCTAAATGGAAAATAGTAAGAACTTATAGGAAAGGGAAAACCGTATCAACAAATGCAACTGTATAATAAGGTTTGAAGATTACTTAAATAAGCTAGTATGTGTATTGACAGACAAAAATGTAGAGTCAATTTTATCTAGAATAAGCTGTTAAGAGATAAGTATGAAGATGCAAAATATGATATTAAAAACCAAAATGTGTGGAAGTGGAATAAAAAATATAGATTTTTTAAAAAAATAATAATATATTTAAACTTAAATGAGTATCAGTTTAAAACAAGTAAATATCATTACAGGTCAACATACATGGACTATATGGTAACAACAAATCAAAAATTTACAATACGGTTCCTGGTATAGTAGCAGCTAAGAATCTGTCTGCAAATGCAGGGGACACCTCTTTGATCCTTGCTCTGGGTAGATACCACATGATGAAGTTTAACTGAGTCCGTGCACTACATCCACTGAGCCTGCACTCTAGAGACTGAAAGCTGCAACTACTGAGCCATGTACAATTCCTGAATCCTTTGCGTTCTAGGGCCTGTGAGCTGCAACTACTGAGCCTGTGTTGGGGGAGGGGCCATTTCGCAGCCAGCTAGCTCTCCTCTGCTATTCGCTCAATCCTTTGTTCTGTGAGAGGGCCAGGTTGTGCCTTAGCTTTTCACGGAAAAGTTCTCTCTCTTTTTTATCTCTCTCTGGCTATCCCACAGTTTGGTTTGCTATCTCACGTTAGCTCCCTCAGATTGTCCTCAGGGCTTTCAGACCTGGTTCCTTACCTTAAGCATGCAGCCCACGCCTCCCTGTTCAGCCCCAACTCGCTGCTGGCCAATACAAGCGGCTGGGCTACTTCTCCCCTGGGAGTTGCATTTAGGCACGTAATCTGTGGGGTTTCGTTTTTGTTTTCCTTTTCCTCTCAGTTATGTCGCCTTCTGAGACTCCAAAACTCCCCACAGACCTGCTGGTGAAAGGGTTTCCTGGTGTTTTGAAACTTCTCCTCCTTCATGAATCCCTCCCTGGGATGGGTCTCCATCCCTAACTCTTTTGTCTCTCTTTTTAATCTTTTATACTTTGTCCTACCTCATTTCAAAGAGAATGTGCTGCTTTTCTGGGTGCCTGGTGTCCTCCACCAGCATTCAGAAGTTGTTTTGTGGAAATTGCTCAGCGTTCAAATGAACTTTCAATGAATTTGTGGGAAAGAAAATGGTCTCCCCGTCCTATTCCTTCACCAACTTAGGACCCTTTGGTTTGTTTTTTTAGGTATTTTCTGTGTTTCTATCTAGAGAACTCCCCTTAGCATTTGTTGAAGAATTGGTTTGGTGCTGCTGAGTTCTCTTAGCTTTTACTTGTTTGTAAAGATTTTGATTTCTCTTTTGAATCTGAGTGAGATCCTTGCTGGATAGAGCAATCATAGTTGTAGGCTTTTCCTTCTTATCATTTTAATTATCTCCTGTCACTTCTTTCTGGCCTGCAGAGTTTCTGTTGAAAGACCAGGTGTTAGCCTTATAGGGATCCCATTGTATGTTTTTTGTTTCTTTTCCCTTGCTCCTTTTAATATTTATTTTTTGTGTTTTGTTTTTGCTAGTTTGATTAATATGTGTCTTGGCTTGTTTCTCTTTGGTTTATCCTGTATGGGACTCTCTGGGCTTCCTGGACTTGGGTGGCTATTTCCTTCCCCATTTATGGAAATTTTCAATTATAATCTCATCAAATACTTTCTCATGTCCTTTCCTTCTGTGTTCTTTTTCCTGGGACCCCCATGATTTGAATGTTGGGGCACTTTGATCTTGTCCCAGAGGTCTCTCTCCCTCCATTCTATCTTCCGTCTCGTTCTGCCTCAGTTACTCTACTGTTGGTTCCCTCCAGTGTATTTTTCTTTAATATAAATTTATTTATTTTAATTGGAAGTTAATTACTTTACAATATCGTATTGATTTTGCCATACATCAACATGTATCTGCCC
This sequence comes from Neotragus moschatus, assembly GCA_006410615.1. Classification (NCBI taxonomy): domain Eukaryota; kingdom Metazoa; phylum Chordata; class Mammalia; order Artiodactyla; family Bovidae; genus Neotragus; species Neotragus moschatus. The sequence continues at coordinate 246,485 of SJYA01003311.1, read as the reverse complement.
CAGGTATACACGTGTTACGCATTCTGAACCCCTCTCCCTCCTCCCTCCCCATACCATCCCTCTGGTCTGGGTCGTCTCAGTGCACCAGCCTCAAGCATCCAGTATCATGCATTGAACCTGGACTGGCGACTCATTTCATATATGATATTAATACGTTTCAATGCCTCCAGTGTATTTTTTATCTCAGTTATTGCATTGTTCATTACTGATTGTTTATCCTGTAATTCTTCTAGGTCTTTGTTGAACATTTCTTGCATCTTCTCGATCTGTGCCTCCAGTTTATTTATCCATGCCTCCATTTTGTTTTCAAGATTTAAGATCATGTTTGCTATTATCATTCTGAATTATTCATCATGTAGACTCCTTATTTCCTTTTCCCTTATTTGGTCTGGTGTGTTTTTACCTTGTTCTTTTACCTGCTTGATATTTCTCTGTCTTTTCATTTTGTTTAGTTTACTGTGCTTGGGATCTCCTTTCTGTGACATGATCAAGTTGGATTCATTCCAGGATGACAAGAATGACTCAACATATGCAAAACAATCATGATACATCACATCAACAAAAGAAGACAAAAACCACATGATGGTCACAATAGATGGAGAAAAAAGCATCTGATAAAGTTCAAACATCCATTCATGAAAAAAGAAAATTCTTGTTGAAGTGGGTATAGAGGGAACATATCTTAACAGTAAAAAGCATTTAAGACAAATTAACAGCCAATATATGTCTGTTACTGTGCATGACCATGACATATATTTCAATGTGTCTTTGGATATTCAATGGAAGTCAATAGATATTCAATAAAGGAGGCAGGAATATATAACAGATTAAAGATAGTCTCCTCAGCAAGTGGTACTAGGAAAACTGCACAGGCGCATGTAAATCAATGAAGTTATAAAGCTCCCTCATTCCATATACAACTCCATACACAGTAAGCCCAAAATGGGTTAAAGACTTAAATATAACATGACACTATAAAACTCCTAGAAGAGAACATAGGCAAAAGATTCTCTGACATAAATTGCAGCAATATTTTTCAAGTAGTCTCTCAAGGCAATAGAAGTAAAAGCAAAAATGATCAAATATAGTCCAATAAAAATTAAGTATAAAAAACAAAAAATGAAGAAACAAGACCTAGTCAAACTTACAAGCATTTACACATCAAAGGAAACCATAAACAGAACAAAAAGACAACCTGCAGAATGGGAGAAAATATTTGAAAACAATGTAACTGCCAAGGGACTAATTTCCAAAATATACAAATGGCTCATAGAACTCAATCAAAAAGAAACAACCCAATCAAAAACTAGGCATAAGACCTAAATAGGTATTTATCAATAAAAGATATATATGTGTCCTGTGTGAGTGAGTGAAGTGAGTGAAGTTGCTCAGTCATGTCCAACTCTTTGCAACCCCATGGACTGTAGCCTACCAGGCTCCTCCCTCCATGGGATTCTCCAGGCAAGAGTACTGGAGTGGGTTGCCATTTCTCAACATTGTTAATTATTAAAGAAACGCACATCAAAGCTACAATGAGGTATCATATCACACCAGTCAGAATGGCAATCATCAAAAATCTACAAATACTAAATGCTGGAAAGGGAGTGGAGAAAACAGAACCCTCCTACACTGTTGGGAATGTAAATTGGTGCAGCCACTATTGTGAACATCAAAGAGGTTCCTCAAAAAACTAAAAATAGAGTTACCACATGATCCAACAATCACACTTCTGGGTATATATCTGGGGAAATACATGGTTCAAAAGGATTCATGCACCCCAATGTTCATTGTAGCACTGCTGACAATAGCCAAGATATAGAAGCAATGTAAATGTCCATATGGATAAAGAAGATATGGTACATATATACAGTGTAATATTGTTCAGTCTTTTGTTGTTGTTCAGTCACTCAGTCATGTCTGACTCTTTGTGACCCCGTGGACTGCAGCATGCCAGGCTTCCCTGTCCTTCATCATCTCCTAGAGCTTGCTCAAACTTATGTCCATTGAGTTGGTGATGCCACCCAACCAATCTCATCCTCTGTCACCCCTTCTCCTCCTGCCTTCAATCTTTCCCAGCATCAAGGTCTTTTCTAATGAGCTGGCTCTTCACATCAGGTGGCCAAAGTGTTGGACCTTCACCAGTCATTAAAAAGAATGAAATAATGCCATTTGAAGCATCATGGATGGATCTATTGATTGTCATAATGAGTAAAGTCATACAGAGAAGAACTATTGTATGACATCCCTTTTATGTAGAATCTAAAAAGCAATGATACAAATGAACTCACAAAACCAAAAGACAGACTTATAAAATAAAGTTATGGTTTTCAGGGAGATGGGATAGTTAAGGAGTTTGGGATGGTCATGTACACAGTACTATATTTTAAAGGGATAACAAACAAGGACCTATTGTATAGTACATGGAACTCTGCTCAGTGTTATCTGGCAGCCTGAATGGAAGGGGGAGAATGGATACATGTATTTGTATGGCTGAGTCCCTTCACTGTTCACTTAAAACTATCACAGCATTGTTAATGGGTTATACCCCAATACAAATAAAAAGTTCACAAGAAAAAAATGCTATACACAACACATACATATGGGTAAAACTTTCATGAATAATAGAAGGAGTGTCAAGGAATACCAATAGGGGCACTTTCATGTTTTCACAATGAAGAATCAATGAATCAAGTCTAACACTTATTTAGTAAAGTTCAGAAAGTGAGAGACAATTTTTGAGAGGAAGAGGAGGCACCAAGTAGGCAAATGAACATGAAATGTGGAGCTAAGGGGGCATGATTACCTTCTTTACAGAATCAACACAGGAACCAACATAATCTGCAAGGTTTTCTCCAACATGCCAAATGCTTTCATATAGCAAGGAAGTAGGAGTACAGATAGTACGAAGAGAAGGAGACCTGGATTTTAGGTCTAGTCAAGATAATTCACCACAGACACTTGAACAAGTTTGTAATTAAACAGATTTCCTTTTTTCTATTGTACAATAAGGGAGTAATGAGATCAAACTCACTTTTATTGGTATCATTAGCATTATTCCTGAAATTTGAAATGCCATTGGTTTTTCACTGTTCCTTTTTTCACCATCCACATTACCAAATCTGGCATATTTTACATGAGAAATATGTCTTGAAGACATTCCTTTCTCTTCATCCCCACTACCTTTCTCCTAATTGAGATTTCTATCATCTCTTATTTACACTACAGTTATCCTCATAAAATTCATTAACTGTTCTCCTTATGGCCTATCTGATCCCATCCCTCATAAGCATCATTTACAAAGCCATCAAGATTTCTTTTATAAAAATGGAATCATATTATTTCCTACTTCAAAAAACTTTAATAACTCATTAAAGCCGAAATCCCTTAAATTTTCAGTCAGAATACTGTATAATCTGGCCAAAATTTTAACAATAACAAGAAGCATTAAGATATTTTGAACTTTTACTATGAACCAAACACTGTTCCAAGTCTTTTACACACATTAATTCATTTAATCATCATAATTTGATAAACTTTATAAGGTAAGTGATACAGGTCCACAATCCCTTAATATAAATCTTAGAAGTCGGATACTTTTTAGAATTTAAAGTTTTTTAGACTTTTAGAAGGTGAAAATGTCAAGTGCTATGAAACAACTCCAGCAGATCTAGGGCACTACTTCATAATCAAATACATTAATATTTTGTAGCAACATGCATAACTATTCAAATTAAATGGGATATAGACTATAAATATTCTTATGTCAGTTCACCAAATTAATTTGTGGATTCATAATCAAATTAATATATGGTTTTCACAGCTTTTTGGATTGTGGGAACTGTGGATACAAAATTATGTTGTTTCTCTGAGTTTTCAAATGAGGCACAGAAAACCTTAGGAAATTGTTCAAAGAAAGTCTAACAGCTAACAAATGCCACAGCTTGGATTGAACCTAGGCAGTCTGATTCCATAATTGATACTATTAACCAGTCTGTCAGAGGCCCCTTACCCCAGTATTGACTCTCCCACTCCTAAACCAGGACCTGATGTCTCTTGTTCCCCTTGCAGCTCAGATTTTTCACCCTCTTCTCCTACACTTTTTCAAATCTACTCTTTATTCAATGTGTATTTTCAATTCTGGTCATCTCAGTCAATGTTAATAAATTCTTAGAGCCCCTACATGGGCTTTACTCAGACCTCTATCCTAACTTTCTTCCTATTAAATGGGGCTTGTGTATGTGTCTACCTCAACAGTCCACTATACTTCAAGGTCATTTGAAAGTAATAATCTTTCCTTAAACTGATTTTTCTTGGCCCCAAGTAGCCAGTCAAGGAAAGATTCTGGAATGAATGAATACAGGCATCTTCTGCAGCAGCATGTGAGTTGACTCCATGAACCGGAACCTGTATTCTGAATATATTGAGAGTGGAAAGTGATTTAAGTAATGAGAAAGAGAGTGATAGATGCAAAGAGAAAGAAGGATTATCATGAGAAAAGAGCAGGATTATAAACACTTGGAGACAAAATGGTTAAAGGAAAATAACAGTGAATGGCCATACAGAAAAACAAAAACAAACAAAAAATAAGGCATATCTGAACAGCCTGGAATTTCCTGCAGAATGGAAAAGAGGAGTGACCTTTGCGGAGACTGGGCTGGGGAGGAGGCTCTTTGAGCCCAAAGTTGAGTCCACTTAAGGGCTAAGGCAGTATCACATCATCCAGAACTACCAAACTAGCCCACTTTTCTAAGCCCTGTGACTGTCAACATTTCAAAATAATATGGCAGTGCTATTTGATGGATATATGTAGAACTGTAGGCCACTTCAATAGTGAGAGCCACTGGATCCAGACACTCTAAAAGCTAGAATGTCAGATGACTAAGCTCCAATTCCAGCCCTCAGGCTAACCTTTGAAAAGTCATTCACGCTTCCTTCATGATAGATTTTGGAGGAAAAAAGGTTGGTTAGAGTCTGTTCCTCAATACAGGGACAGCCAGCTCCTTCAACATGCCCTCTTTCAACTTTTGTTCTCTAGCCCTTCAACTTTTGTTCAGGTCATGCAGGCTCCTCACCCTAGCATGCCACCTCTTTCCCTTCTCACACCTATCCAAATCGTACCTGTCCTTCTGGACCCTTGATTGCTTCTAAGTGGCAAAAGCACTAGACTAAGAGACAGGAAACCTAGATTCTACTCTAGGCTTGGTGCTATACTAGCTGTGTGATCTTGAACTATTCACTTTCCTTCTGGGATTCCAGGCTTTTGATCTTTATAGCACATCACAGTGTTCACTTTGTAGGCAAATCCTTGTCTGTGATGTGCTGAATAGATCAACAGCCTGGGCTCCCAGAGGCTCTGACTCTCAATGGGACATGGAGCATATCTTTCTCTCTAGGCTTCATTTTCTCCCATTTGCACCAAGAGGAGTGAAAATGTCAGTAAGTAAGGGCTCTTCCAAGCTAACATTCTCAGTATCTGATGAAAACATTGCCTCACCCTACTCCAGCTCCCCTCCTAGGCTTTGGTGGTATTTGTTCTTTTCTGAAGCTTAACTCCTTGTTCCCTTGACTCAGCTACCAGTTGAAGCATAAAGTTACCCCTACAAACATGGAACTCCCTCTCTTTTATTCAGTATTTTGTGCCTATTTCCTAATGAATTTTTCAAATGCCCTTGTCATAAAATGCTATATAGAAGGATATGAGAGAGAAGTAAGTCCAAGGTATGCATAAGGAAAAAGAAGCCCAGAATGATAAAGCCATTTGCTTAGGTACACATAGATGAGAAGTCACAAAGTTAGAAAAAAGCTCCTATTCTAATGTGCTTTTTCTTCCTCCTAAAAGTCTACTGTCAGCCTTGCTGAGAATCACCATTATTTGGTTATCAGAAGTATGTATGTGATGCTAAAGCCCCAGAGAAAGATCCTCCAAATATACAGTTCTGTGGGAAGAGAAAGAACAACCACATGAAGTAAGATTATTTGATGGTTGTTCCTAAATATGTTTTCTTATATTTAGTTTCTGGTTTCACTTATCTTTGTTCTTATAACTGCAGAACTAATCCTCAACTTCTAGAAAGTAAAAGTTGAAAGGCCTCTGGAGATGTCCTATTCTATTACCCTTATCTTACAGGTATGGAAGGTGAGGCTAGACTCTAGAGAATCCTCTCTTAATGCCTTCCTTGAGTATCTATGTAAAATCCTGCCTAGGAGAACAAAAGGTTTTTTTACTGCCTACTTTTAAGTGAATACAAACACTACTATTCCCAATGGCCCACAGCTGCAGTGTATCCTAGGCTCAAAGAAAAAAAAAATTAACCACAGTCCAAAAAATAAGTTCAGACTTTTTCCACATAGTAAATGTACAGCCAAGTCCTTTCAGATTAAAATGTAATGTCACTTCTACTTTCAGCTCCACCTCCACACTCTTATGACACTGAAAAGCAGCCATGTATATAGAGGAATTTAGAAAGTTATACACATGCCCAGACAAGATATATGCTCACAAAAATCCCAAGGAGGCATTAAGTTTTCACTTTGGGTAGATTTTTGGGCTCAGAGTAAACCTAGCAAAGTGGTAAAGGAATGTCCCAGCAGACAGCCAACTGCAAAAATCAGAACAGGTGGTTATATCATTTTTTCTTCAGGGGAAATAGCTGTTTGTTTCTTTGAGCTTATGATACTAAGGGAAATCTCTGTGAAAACATTAGCTGATCATGACCTATTTAAGTGGAGAACTCATCGATCACACATGAGAAAAAAACAGTCTTTGTAAAAATAATTTAGAAAAGTTTCAAAACAAATGAACTACTATAACTTTCAGCAAATAAGAAAAAGTTATTACTGGGAAAGAGAAGAATCTGATTTCTTTTTTAAAAAAATGATTTATTTTAATTGGAGAATAATTAATTTACAATACTGTGATGGATTTGCCATACACATCAACATGAATCAGCCATAGGTATACATGTGCAGTGAATACTGGGGTACATGTGTCTCTTTCAATTCTGGTTTCTTCTGGGTATTTGCCCAGCAGTGGGATTGATGAGTCATATGGCAGTTTTATTCTCAGTGTTTTAAGAAATCTCCACACTGTTTCCATAAAGGCTGTACCAGTTTGCATTTCCAACAGTGTAAGAAGATTCCCTTTTCTCTACACCCTCTCCAGCATTTATAGTTTGTAGACATTTAGATGATGGCCATTCTGACTGGCGTGAGATGATACTTCATTGTGGTTTTGATTTGCATTTCTGTAATAATGAGTGATGTTGAGCATCCTTTCATCTGTTTATTAGACATCCGTGTGCCTTCTTTGGAGAAATGTGTGTTTAGGTCTTTTGCCCACTTTTTGATTGGATTGTTCGTTTTTCTGGTATTGAGTTGCATGAGCTGCTTGTATATTTTGGAGATTAACTGTTGTTTCATTTGCTACTATTTCATCCCATTCTGAGGGCTGTATTTCCACCTGGCTTATAGTTTCCTTCCTTGTGCCAAGACTTTTAACTATAATTAGATTCCATTTGTTTATTTTTTAATTTTATTTCCATTACCCTGGGAGTGGGTCTTAGAGGATCTTGCTGTGATTTATGTCAGAGAGTGTTCTGTCTATGTTTTCCTCTAAGAGCTTTATAGTTTCTGGTTTTACATTTAGGTCTTTAATCCATTTTGAGTTTATTTTTGCATGTGGTGTTAGAAAATGTTCTAGTTTCATTATTTTACGTGTACTTAACCAGTTTTCCCAGCACCACTTGTTGAAGAGACTGTTTTTTCTCCATTGTGCATTTTTGCCTCCTTTGCTAAAGATAAGGTGTCCATAAGTGTATAGATTTATCTCTGGACTTTCTATTTTTTTTTTTCCATTGATCTGTATTTCTGTCTTTGTGCTAGTGCCATACAGTCTTCATGACTGTAACTTTTTAGTATAGTCTGAAGTCAGGGAGATTGATTCTTCCAGTTGCAATCTTCTTTTTCAAGATGGCTTTGGCTATTAGGTCATTTGGGTTTCCATTTAAATTGTGAAATTATTTGTTCTAGTTCTATGAAAAATACCTTGGGTAGTTTGATAGTGATTGTGTTGAATATATAGATTGTTTTGGGTGGTATACTCATTTCACTATATTGATTCTTCCAATCCAAGAACATGGTATTTTTCTCAATTTATTCATGTCATCTTTGATTTCTTTCATAAACATTTAATAGTTTTCTTTTCTTTTTTTTTTAATTTTAATTTTTATTTTTTCATCTCAGGTGTACATGTGTTCCCAATCTTGAACCCCCCCCCCACCTCCCACTCCACATCAACTCTCTGGATCATCCCCGTGCACCAGTCCCAAGCATCCTGTATCCTGAACCGAATATAGACCGATGCTTCGTTTCCCACACGTTTCAGTGCCATTCTCCCAATAGTTTTCTGTATATAGGTTTTTCTTCCATTTTAAATTAATTTATTTTTTATTGAAGGTTAATTGCTTTACAGAATTTTGCTGTTTTCTGTCAAACCTCAACGTGAATTAGCCATAGGTATACATATATCCCCTCCCTGTGAAAACTCTCTCCCATCTCCCTCCCCACCCCATCCCTCTAGGTTGATACAGAGTGCCTGTTTGAGTTTCCTGACTCATACAGAAAATTCCAGTGGGCTATGTATTTTACATATGGTAATATAGGTTTCCATGTTACTCTTTCCATACATCTCACCCTCTCCTCCTTTCTCCCCATGTCCATAAGTCTATTCTCTATGACTGTTTCTCCATTGGTGCCTTGTAAATAAACTCTTCAGTACCATTTTGCTAGATTCCATACATATGTGTTAGAACACAGTATTTATCTTTCTCTTTCTGACACACTTCACTCTGTATAATCAGTTCTAGGTTCATCCACCTCATTAGAACTGACTCAAATGCATTCCTTTTTATGGTGGAATAATATTCCAGTGTACATATATACCACAACTTCTTTATCCATTCAGCTGCTGATGGACATCTAGGTTGCTTCCACGTTCTCGCTATTGTAAATAATGTTGTATTAAACAATTGGATACATGTATCTCTTTCAATTTTGGTTTCCTCAGGGTATATGCCTAAGAGTGAGATTGCTGGGTCATATGGTGGTTTTATTCCTAATTTTTAAAGGAATCTCCATACCATCTTCCATAATGGCTGTATCAACTTACATTCCCAACAACAGTGCAAGAGCATTCCCTTTTCTCCACATCCTCTCCAGCATTTATTGTTTGTAGACTTTTTGATGAGGACCATTCTGACTGGTGTGATGTGATATCTCATTGTAGTTTTGGTTCACATTTCTCTAATAATGAGCAATGTTGAGCATCTTTTTATGTGTATGTTAGCCATCTGTATGTCCTCTTTGCAGAAATGTTGTTTAGGTCTTTTTCCCACTTTTATATTGGGTTGTTCGTTTTTATGGTATTGCATTGTATAAGCTGCTTTTATATTTTGGAAACTAAACTTTTGTCAATTATTTCATTTGTTATTATTTTCTCCCATTTTGAGGGTTGTGTTTTCAAGTTGCTTATAGTTTCCTCTGTTGTGCAAAAACTTTTAAATTTAATCAGGTCCCACTTCTTTACTTTTGTTTTTATTTTTGTTACTCTAGGAGGTGGGTCATAGAGGATCTTGCTTTATGTCATCAAGTGTTCTGCCTATGTTTTCCTCTAAGAAATTTATAGTTTCTGGTCTTACATTTAGATCTTTAATCCATATTGAGTGTATCTTTGTGTATGGTGTTAAGAAGTGTTCTAATTTCATTCTTTCATATGGAGCTGTCCAATTTTCCCCGTACCATTCATTGAAGAGGCTATCTTTGCCCCATTGTATATTCTTGCCTCCTTTGTCAAAAATAAGTTACCCATAGGTGCATGGGTTTATTTCTGGACTTTCTATCTTGTTCCATTGTCTATGTTTCTGTTTTTGTGCCAGTACCATACCTTCTTGATGACTGTAGCTTTGTAGTATAGCGTGAAGTTAGGAAGCTTGATTCCTCCAGCTCCATTCTTCTTTCTCAGGACTGCTTCGGCTATTTGGGGTCTTTTGTGTTTCCATATGAATTGTGAAATATTTGTCTCTAATTCTGTGGAAAGTGACATTGGCAATTTAATAGGGATCTCATTAAATTGTAGTATAGTCATTTTTCAGAATATTGTTTCTTCCTACTCAGGAACAAGGAGTATCTCACATCTGTGTATGTCATCTTTGATTTCTATCACTAGTGTCTTATAATTTTCTATATACAGTTGTTTTGTCACCTTAGGTAAGTTTATTCCTAGATATTTAATTCTTTTTGTTGCAATACTGAATGGGATTGATTCCTTAATTTCTCTCTCTGATTTTTCATTGTAAGAATATAGAAATGCAAGTGATTCCTGTGTATTGATTTTATATCCTACAACTTTACTGATTAGCTCTAGTAATTTTCTGATACTGCTTTAGGGTTTTCTACGTACAGTATCATGTCATCTGCAAAGAGTGAGAGCTTTACCTCTTCTTTTCCAAACTGGATTTTTTAATTTCTTTTTCTTCTTCAGTTGCTGTAGCTAGGATTCTAGAATGATGTTAAATAATAGTGGTAAAAGTGGACACCCTTGTTTTGCTCCTGATCATAGGGGGGATGCTTTCAGTTTTTCACCATTGAGAATAATGTTTGCTGTAGGCTTATCATATATGGCCTTTACTATGTTGAGATAGGTTCCTTCTAGACACATTTCTTGAAGAGTTTTAATCATAAATAGGTGCTGAATTTTGTCATAGGCTTTTTCTGCATCTATTGAGATGATCATATGGTTTCTACATTTCAATTTGTTAATATGGTGTATCACATTGATTGATTTCCATATATTGAAGAATCCTTGCATCTGTGGGATAAAGCCCACTTGTTCATGATATGTGAGCTTTTAGACGTGTTGCTGAATTCTGTTTGCTAACATTTTGTTGAGGATTTTTGCATCTATGTTCATCGGTGATATTAGTCTGTAGTTTTCTTTTCTGTGTTGTCCTTGTCTGGTTTTGGTATCAGGGTGATGCTGGCCTCATAGAATGACTTTGGAAGTGTTCTTTCCTCTGCAATTTTTTGAAAAAGTTTTAGAAAGAAAAGCATTAGCTCTTCTCTAAATGTTTGATAGAATTCTCCTGTGAAGCCATCTGGTCTTGTGCTTTTGTTTTCTGGGAGATTTTTGATCACAGCTTCAATTTCAGTGCTTGTAATTGGGTTGTTCATAATTTCTTTTTCTTCCTGGTTCAGTCTTGAAAGATTGAAATTTTCTAAGAATCTGTCCATTTTGTCCAGGTTTTCTATTTTATTGTCATATACTTGTTCATAATAGTTTTTTTTTTTTTTATAATCCTTTGTATTTCTGCATTTTCTGTTGCAACCTCTCCTTTTTCATTTTTAATTTTGGTGATTTGATTCTTCTCTCTTTTTTCCTGATGAGTCTGGCTATGGGTGTGCCAATTTTGTTTATCTTTCCAAAGAACCAGCTTTCAGTTTTATTAATCTTTACTGTTCTTTCTTTCTCAATTATTTGCTTGGATCTTTGTGATTTCTTTCCTTCTATTATTTTGGGGGATTTTTCCTTCTTTTTTTTTCCGGTTTATTTAGGTATAAAGTTAGGTTGTCTATTCCATGTTTTTCTTGTTCCCTGAGGTAGGATTGTATTGTATTCACTCTTAGAATTGCTGCATCCCATAGGTTTTTACTTGTGTTTTCATTGTCATTTGAATATTTTTTGGTTTCTCTTTTGATTTCTTCAGTAACGTGTTGCTTATTTAGAAGCGTGTTGCTTAATATCCATGTGTTTCTTTTTCTTAGACTTTTTTCTTGTAATTGATATCTAGTCTCATAGTGTTGTGATCAGAGAAGATGCTTGATATGATTTCAATTTTTTTTTTTTAATTTACTGAGGCTTGATTTGTGACTCAAGTTGTGGTCTATCCTAGATAATGTTCCATGTGCACTTGAGAGAAAGGTGTATTATTCTGCATTTGGATGGAATGTCCTGAAGCTATAAATGAGATCCACCTCATCCAATGTATCATTTAAGACTTGTGTTTTCTTATTAATTTTCTGTTTTCATGATCTGTCCATTGGTGTAGTGGGGTGTTCAAGTCTCTATTACTGTGTTACTGTCAATTTCTCCTTTTTTGTCTGTCATTGTTTGTCTTATGTATTGAGGTGCTCCTTTGTTGGCTGCACAGATATTTACAATTACTATGTCTTCCTCTTGGACTGACCCCTTGATCATTACATAATGTCCTTCCTTATCTCTTGTAACCTTCTTTATTTTAAGGTCTATTTTGTCTGATATGAGGATTACTACTCAAGCTTTCTTTTGCTTCCAATTTGCATGGAATGTATTTTCCATCCTCTCACTTTCAGTGTATATGTGTCTTGAGGTTGAAGTGCGTTTCTTATAGACAACATATACGTGGGTCTTGTTTTTGTATCCATTCAGCCAGTCCATGTCTTTTGGTTGGAGCATTTATTCCATTTAGATTTAAATTAATTATTGATATATAAGTTTCTATTGCCATTTTTTAATTGTTTGGTGTTGATTTTGCAGACCTGTTTTCTTTTGTTGTATTTCTTGACTATATATATCCATTTATCATTTGTTGTAAGCTTGTTTGGTGGTACTGAAATCTCTTAACTTTTGCTTGTCTGAAAAGCTTTTGATTTCTCCATCAGTTTCGAATGAGATCCTTGCTGGGTACAGTAATCTTGGCTGCAGATCTTCCCCTTTCAGTTCTTTAAATATATTCTGCATTTCCCTTCTGGCGTGCAGATTTTCTGGTGAAAGAACAGCTAATAAGCATATATAGTTTCCCTTGTATGTTACCTGTTGCTTCTCCCTTGCAGCTTTTAATATTCTTTCTTTGTGTTTAGTTTTTGTTAGTTTGATTACTATGTGTCTTGGCATGTTTCTTCTTGAGTTTATCCTCTATGGGACTCTTTGTTCCTCTTGGATTTGATTGATTATTTCTTTTTCCATTTTGGGAAATTTTCCACTATAATCTCTTCAAAACTTCTCTCATATCTGTTCTTTTTCTCTTCTTCTAGGACTCCTATAATTCAAATGTTGGTGCCTTTGATATGGTCCCAAAAGTCTCTGAAACAGTCCTCAGCTCTTTTCATTCTTTTTATTTTATTCTGCCCTTCAGAAGCTATTTCCGCCATTCGTTCTTCTGCTTCAGATATTCTGCTATTGATTCCTTTTAGAGTATTTTAAATTTCAGTAATTGTGTTGTTTGTCTCTGTATGTTTATTCTTTAATACTTCTAGGTCTTTGTTAATTGAGTCTTGCATTTTCTCCATTTTCTTTTCAAAGTTTTTGATCATCTTCACTATCATTATTCTGAATTCTTTTTCAGGTAATTTTCTTATCTTCTCTTCATTTATTTTGACTTCTGTGTTTTTAGTTTTCTCCCTCATTCATGCAGCATTTCTCTGCCTTTTAATTTTATTTTGAAGTTATTGTGTTTCAGGTCTCCTTTTCCCAGGCTTCAAGGAAAGTTGAATTCTTCCCTTGAAGAAGGTTGAATTCTTTCTTCCTTTTGGTTTCTTCCCTCCTAAGGTTAGTCCAGTGGTTTGTGTGAGCTTCGTATAGGGTGAGATTTGTGCTAAGTTTTTGTGTTTTTTGTTTGTTTGTTTGTTTCTTCCTCTGATGGGCAAGACTGAGTGAAGTGGTAATCCTGTCTGCTGATGACTGAGTTTGTATTTTTGTTTGTTTGTGGTTTAAATGAAGCATCATGCACAGGGTGCAACTGGTCATTGGGTGATGCCAGGTCTTGTATTCAAGTGGGTTCCTTTGAGGGAAGTTCTCACTATTTGATGCCTGCTGGGGTTAGTTCTCTGGTAGTCTAGGGTCCTGGAGTTAGTGCTCCCACTCTAAAGGCTCAGGGTTTGATCTCTGGTCAGGAACAAAAATTCCACAAGTGGTTTGTTATGGCATTAAGGGAGAGTAAAACAAATATCCAAAAACGAGAAACCAAGGATGAACCCCAGACAAATGCAGTTACAAAATCAGGCAAATAATGAATCAAATAATGAAATATACACATATACATATACACCCATGAGCAAAGTGAAAACAGTCCAACAAAAATAAAGTACAGCAGAATGATCCAGTGAACAAAGGAATTAAAAATTATATTTACCAGTTAAGAACAAAACAAACAAACACAGCTAGAAAACAAAGCTAAAGCAAGGTGCAAAGTGAGTAATAAAACAATGAAAACAAAACTAACAAATATGTTGAGAGGAAAGAAAATAAACAAAAGAAAGAATAGATATGCAAAGTTAAATAGAGGTAGATGAAGAAGATTTATATACATTAAGGATTACCTGCAAGGAGAAAAGAACAGTAGGAAAGGCAAACGAAGGGATAAATGTAGGAAAAATATAATAGGTTTTAAAAATTAAAATTATAAAAAAGAGAAAAAAGAAAAAAATGGAAGAAGAAAAAAGGAGATAAAAAGGAAACTCCACAAAACTGCAAAAGCCCAATGCAGAGGCAGAGGTGTATAACAACAATAGAAAGTGTGACTGAATATACACATATACATCCATAGCAAAATCAAAACAGCCCAACAAAAATTAAGTGCAATAGATTGACCTGGCAAACAAAGGAAACCAAAATTTATATCTACCAGAACAAAACTAATTAAAGCACAAACTAGAAAACAAAACTAAAGCAAGGTGCCAATTTAGGAATAAAGCAATGAAAATAAAACTAACAAATATCTTGAGAGGAAAGGAGAGAAAGAAAAGAAAGGAAGAATAGATATGCAAAGTTAAATAGAGGTAGATAAAGAAGATTTATATACATTAAAGATTAACTAAAGGGGGTAAAGAACAGTAAGAAAAGAAAATGAAGGAATAAATGTAGAAAAAATAATAATAGGTTAAAAAAATTAAAATTAAAAAAAGAGNAAAGGAAGAATAGATATGCAAAGTTAAATAGAGGTAGATAAAGAAGATTTATATACATTAAAGATTAACTAAAGGGGGTAAAGAACAGTAAGAAAAGAAAATGAAGGAATAAATGTAGAAAAAATAATAATAGGTTAAAAAAATTAAAATTAAAAAAAGAGAAAAGAAAAAAAAAAAAAGAAAACTCCACAGAACTGCAAAAGCCCAATGCAGAGGCAGAGGTTTATGACAAAAATAAAAAAAAAATATGACTGAGGAAAAAATAAGCTCAAAAGCTTAATTGGATTTCTTAGTGCCAATAAAATTGACAACTACAACAGAGGGGGATAAAAAAGGGGAAAAAATGTCCAAAAGAATCTACAGAACAAGTCAAAAGATAAGAATAATAAATGTTTTTCTCGAGTCACTGCTGTCAGTGTTCTTTCCCATGCTGTGAACCACAGTCCACCTTACCTCCCTAGGATTCCCTCCAACACTGTCCTGATCTCTGGACCTGTTGTGGGGGCAGCTTATATTCTAATCTGGTCCTGGTCCTATGTGTTCTTGCCTCCAATGTCCACAGGTATCAGAACTAGTGCATTTTCTTTTGTGGGAGCTCTCAATATCCTTTTATATATTCCATAGACACAGAGTCTGCCTGGTTGATCATGTGGATTTAATCTGCAACTTGTACAGATGTTGGGAAGGTTTTGAGTCTTCTTACTCAGCCACACTGCCCTTGGGTTTCAACTGTGGTTTTATTTCCACCTCTGAATTTGGGTCATCCACTGAGGTTAGCTCCTGAGGCTACCCTGAAGAGCTTGGGTTTGCCCCTGTGAGGGCTAGGTGCAGAGGTGGTGCAGCTGCTTGGGTTGCATGAGTTCTGGCAGCACCAGGTACTCAGGGAGGTTGGCGGCTAGGACAGCAGTAAATATAGTGCTCTGGAAGGGTATGGCAGCCAGTATCGGCCAATATACTCCAGTATTCTTGCCTGGAGAACCCCCTGTATGACAGAGAAGCCTGCCATGCCACAATCTACAGGGTCACAAAGAGTCGCACAGGACAGAAGTGACCCTGCATGCATAAACACAAGACTTTTTTTATTTCTTTTTTTACCTGTGGCAACTCCACCACAGTGAGAGTTGATTGTGAAAGTGGTGCAGCTGCTTGGCTTATGGGGACCCTGGAGGCGCCAATTGTGCAAGGACAAGACTGCCTCTATGGCAGATGTTAAGGCCCTGTCTGTCTTTTTTCAGGCTTCTTGCAGATAAGTGATCAAAAGGCCTCTTTGCCCAGTCTTTCTGCATAGCTCCACCTGTTCAGGGACTTGGTCTTTTGTTTCCTTAGGCAAATTTATTTCTAGATATTTTATTATTTTTGCTGCAATGGTGAATGGGATTGTTTCCTTAATTTCTCTTTATGATTATTCATTGTTCATTTCAGTTCAGTTCAGCCGCTCAGTCGTGTCATCCTCTTTAGGACCCCATGAACCACAGCTCGCCAGGTGTCCCTGTCCATCACCAACTCCCGGAGTCCACCAAAATCCATGTCCATGAGTAGGTGATGCCATCCAACCATCTCATCCTCTGTTGTCCCCTTCTCCTCCTGCCCCCAATCGCTCCCAGCATCAGGGTCTTTTCAAATGAGTCAGCTCTTTGCATCAGGTGGCTTTCAAAGTATGGGAGCTTCAGCTTCAACATCAGTCCTGCCAATGAACACCCAGGACTGATCTCCTTTAAGATGGACTGGTTGGATTTCCTTGCAGTCCAAGGGACTCTCAAGAGTCTTCTCCAACACCACAGCTCAAAAGCATTTATTCTTCGGTGCTCAGCTTTCTTCACAGTCCAACTCTCACATCCATACATGACTACTGGAAAAACCATAGCCTTGACTAGACGGACCTTTGTTGGCAAAATAATGTCTCTGCTTTTTAATATGCTATTTAGGTTGGTCATTCCAAGGAGTAAGCATCTTTTAATTTCATGGCTACAATCACCATCTGCAGTGATTTTGGAGCCCAGAAAAATAAAGTCTGACACTGTTTCCACTGTTTCCCCATCTATTTCCCATGAAGTGATGGGACCGGATGCCATGATTTTAGTTTTCTGAATGTTGAGCTTTAAGCCAATTTTTTCACTCTCCTCTTTCACTTTCATCAAGAGGCCCTTTAGCTCTTCTTCACTTTCTGCCATAAGGATGGTGTAATCTGCATATCTGAGGTTATTGATATTTCTCCTGGCAATTTTCATTGTTAGTGTTTTCTAGGAATGCAAGTGATTTTTGTGCATTAATTTTATATCCTGCAACTTTACTATATTTCTTGATAATCTATTAATTTTCTTGTGGCATAATTAGGGTTTACTATGTAGAGAATCATCTCATCCACAAACAGGATGAGTTTTACTTCTTCTTTTCCAATCTGGATTCCTTTCATTTCTTTTTCTTCTCTGGTTGCTGTGGCAAAGACATCCAAAACTATACTGAGTAGTAGTGGTGAGATTGGGTGCCTTTGTCTTGCTCCTGATTTTACAGGAAATGCTGTAAATATTTTGTCATTTAGGATAATGTTTGCTTTGGGTTTGTTGTCTATGGCTTTTATTATGTTGAGATATGCCTACTTTCTGGAGAATCATAAATGGGTGTTGTATTTTGTCAAAGGCTTTCTCTGCATCTATTGAAATAATCATATGGTTTTTATCTTTCAATTTGTTAATATGGTGTATCACATTGACTGATTTGTGAAATCTGAAGAATCCTTGCATCCCTGGGATAAAGGCCACTTGGTCATGATGCATGATCTTTTAAATATGGTATTGGATTCTGTTTGCTAGAAATTTGTTGAGGATTTTTGCCTCGATGTTCATCAGTGATATTGGCCTGTTCTTTTCTATTTTGGGTGGCATCTTTGTCTGATTTTGGTATCAGGGTGCAGCTGGCCTTGTACTATGAGTTTGGGAGTTTTCCCCTCCTCCAAAATTTTCTGAAAGGGTTTGGATAAGATAGATGCTATCTCTTCTCTACATTTTTGGTAGAATTTACCTGTGAAGCCATCTGGTTCTGGGCTTTGGTTCGTTGGAAAATGTTGTATTATTTCTGTGCTTGTGGTTGGTCTGTTCAAATTTTCTATTTCTTCCCAGTTCATTTTTGGAAGGTTATGCTTTTCTAGAAATGTGTCCATTTATTCCAAGCTGTCCATTTTATTGCCATATAGTTGGTCATAGTAGTCTCTTATGATCGTTTGTATTTCTGTGTTATCTATTGTAGTTTCTTCATTTTCATTTCTAATTTTATTGATTTGAGTCTTATCCCTTTTTTTCTTGATGAGTCTAGTTAATGGTTTGTCTATTTTGTTTATCTTCTCAAAGAACTAGCTTTCAGTTTCATTGATCTTTGCTACAGTCTGCTTCATTTCTTTTTCATTTGTTTCTGCTCTTTTGTGATTTTTTTTTCTTCTACTAACTTTGACATATTTTTGTTATTTTATTGCTTGTTGATTTACGTAGAAATTTAGGTTATTTGATGTTTCTCTTCTTCCTTGAGGTAGGCTTGTATTGCTATAAACTTCCCTGTTAGCACTGCTTTTTACTGAATCCTGTAGGTTTCAGGTTGTTGTGCTTTTGTTATCATTTGTTTCTATGTATATTTTGAATTTTTTATTTCTTTGGTAATCTATTGGTTATTCAGAAGCATTTTGTCTAGCCTCTATATTTTTTATAGTTTTTTCCCTGTGGTTGATATCTAATCTTATGTTATTGTGATCAGAAAAGATGCTTAATAGGATTTCAGTTTTTTTAAATTTACCCAGGCTAGATTTGTGGCCCAGGATTTAATCTATTCTGAAGAATGTTCCATGTGCACCTGAGGTAAAATTGAAATACATTGCTTTTGGTTGAAATGTCCTGTAGATATCAATTATCTCCAACTCTTTCAATGTATCTAAACCTTGTGTTTCCATTTTAATTTTGTCTGGATGATCTGTCCATTGGTGTCAGTGCAGTACTAAAGTCCCCCACTATTTTTGTCTTTCTGTAAATTTCCACTTTCATATTTGTTACCATTTGCCTTATATATCAGAGAAGGCAATGGCAACCCACTCCAATACTCTTGCCTGGAAAATCCCATGGATGGAGGAGGCTGGTAGGCTGCAGTCCATGGGGTCATTAGGAGTCGGACACGACTGAGCGACTTCACTTTCACTTTTCACTTTCATGCATTGGAGAAGGAAATGCAAACCCACTCCAGTGTTCTTGCCTGGAGAATCCCACAGACAGAGGAGCCTGGTGAGCTGCCATCTATGGAATTGCACAGAGTCGGAGACAACTGAAGTGACTTAGCAGTAGCAGCCTTATGTATTGAGCTGCGCCTATGTTGAATATATATATTTATAATTCTTATATCTATTTTAGGGAATACATCACTTGATCACTATGTAGTATTTTTCTAATTTGTCTATTATNACAGACAGAGGAGCCTGGTGAGCTGCCATCTATGGAATTGCACAGAGTCGGAGACAACTGAAGTGACTTAGCAGTAGCAGCCTTATGTATTGAGCTGCGCCTATGTTGAATATATATATTTATAATTCTTATATCTATTTTAGGGAATACATCACTTGATCACTATGTAGTATTTTTCTAATTTGTCTATTATAACGTGTCTCTTATAATTTGTCTCTAAAGTGTCTCTTATAATGGTCTTTATTTTAAAGTCTATTTTATCTGATATGGGTATTACTATTCCCACTTTCTTTTGCTCTCCATTTGCAGGCAATTTCTTTTTCCAGCTCCTCATTTTCAGTTTGTATGTATCCCTAGGTTTGAGATGGGTCTCTTGTAAACAGCATATATAGAGGTCCATTCAGCCAGTCTTTGTCTTTTGGTTGGAGCATTTAACCCATTTATGTTTAAGCTAATTATTGATAAGTAGCACAGGCCACTGCCGAGAGCAGTTCACTAAAGCACAGGCGGCCGAGAGGAGCCACCCTGCATCCGAGGTCAGAGGCAGTGGCTGGGGGGAGCCAACCTGCGTCTGAGATCAGATGCGGTGGCTGGGGGGAGTGACCCCGCATCCGAGGTCAGAAGCAGTGACCAGGGGGAGCCACTGTGTGTCCGAGGCCAGGGGCGGCGGCCAGGAGAAGGAACTCAACATCCAAGGAGCTGTGGCTGCACGGGTGAAGGAGGGCCTAGAAGAGCTATCCCACATTGAAGGTCAGGAAGGGCACTGGTGTGGAGATACCCCTCATCCAAGGTAAGGAGCAGCGGCTGCACTTTGCTGGAGCAGCCGTGGGGAGATACCCCATGCCCAAGGTAAGAGAAACCCAAGTAAATGGTAGGTGTTGCAAGAGGGCATCAGAGGGNTGCAGGAGGAGAAGGGGACGACCGAGGATGAGATGGCTGGATGGCATCACTGACTAGATGGACGTGAGTCTGAGTGAACTCTGGGAGTTGGTGATGGCCAGGGAGGCCTGGCGTGCTGCGACTCATGGGGTCGCAAAGAGTCAGACACGACTGAGAGACTGAACTGAACAGATAATAAATGTCATAGAAGGAGGAGAGATGATAGAGTAGAAGGATGTATGACTGACCTGAACTGTTGCCTAGGGAGATTAATGACTTGATAATAAGTCAATAAATGGGGGAGGGTAAGATAGCCACCTTCCCTACTTGGAATCAGACAGTCCCCACAACAGAGCCAGACTGGATTATAGCATGGTTAAAGAAAGATGGGGACTAGAGTCACTCTGTCAGATGTATTCTTGAAGGACTCAGGCGGTCACACGCTACGACTTTAAACTCTGCCAAACTGACAAGCATAGAACATGGAGAGAACAAAGTTCCTGGTAAATTCTTAGATAGACTGTGGGAAGCCCTTCAGAGATTCAGTGAGATTGATCTCTAAAATGTAGAGGGAGGAGTGACCTTAAAAGGTAGATTTCTCACTCAGTCAGCTTCAGATATGTGCCATAAACTACTAAGACAGGTGTATGGAATATATCAGTCTTAGACCACCTGTCCAACTGGCTCAGATAGTTTATTATGATAGAGAATAGGGAGGAAAAGAGGCAAAAAAGACTGGGAAAGACTTAAGCCCCAGCGATGGCTCTCAGGTCTGCGATGAAACAGCCAGAGGAAAATGTCCTGAGGGACCCACCCAGGTGAAAAGGGACAGACTTACTATTATTGTGGAAAGGAGGAACTGCTCAAGCAGGATTGCTCTCAGGCGCCTAAGCCACTCGCAGCTCCATGTCTGGTCTGCAAATGACCACACTGGAGAAGAGAATGCCCTCAGAGACACAGGCCTCAGGGGTCAGACTCTCAAGACAATGAGGACTAAAGGTGCCCAGTGATCCCCACAGAAGCTCCCATCCTAATCGCACCTGAGCAACCCTGGGTAATAACTGTGGGGGGCAAACCAGTCAATTTTCTTTTAGACACTGTGGCAAGTTACTATGTGCTTATTGAAGCCCCTGGCCCACTTTCTTCCTGAGCCACTTCTGTAATAGGACTGTCTGGATGAGTTAAACATTATTATTTCAGTTGTCCTCTAAGCTGCAGCTGGAACTTTGTGCTGTTTTCACACGAGTTTTGATCATGCCAGAGTCTCCCTCACCCCTTTTGGGGAGGGATATACTGAGCAAGGTCCATGCCTCTGATTTCATGAGTATGGAGCCCTCTCTTTCTCTCCCATTAGCTGAACAAGATGCAAATCCTAGAATGTGGGCTGAATGAAAAACTGTGGGTCAAGCACAAATGCTATTCATGTTATTGTCAGCTCAAAGACCATCACCTATTTCCACATAGAGAGCAATATCCTCTAAAACCCAAGGTTAAGGAAGGGTTAAAGCCAATCATTGAGAATTTAAAGGCACAGGGATATTTTGGGTGGGAAAAATTCAAAAGATAAATACTGACTATTTTAAGATTTACAAATAATAAATGAGGCTGTGGTTCCTTTACACCCTGTGGTGCCTAATCTTTATACATTTTTGTCTGAAATTCCTGAATGAGCCAAGTATTTTTCAGTCATTGATTTGAATGCCTAATCACATCCAAAGGGAGGAGGGCCATAGCCCCTGAGAAAATTAAGCCTATAGTTAATCATCCCCTATATGAATTTAAGACAACTGAAAGGATTTTTGGGCATCACATGCTACTGCCACAGTTAGATTCTGGGTTATGAGGAACTTGCCCAGCCTCTATATAATCTTGTAACTGAAACTCAGCAAGCCCAAACCAACAAGCTGGTTTGGTCTCCAGATATCCAAAAGGCTTTTAAGCTCCTCAAACTGCTCTCCTGCAGGCTCCCACTTTGAGCTTGTCCACAGTGTCAGAATTTAATTTGTTTGTCACCAAAAGAAAGGGTATGGCCTTGGGAGTTATGACACAACTCCGAGTGCCTCACCAACAAATGGTAGCTTATCTAAATAATTTAAGGTTGATAGCTACTATTGCTCTATTAGTGCAAAATCTTAGTGTACTGACCTCTCATGATGTGAGTCTTCACATTTAAGATGTGAATCTTAAACTCTAAGGTTTAAACTCTAAGATTTGCATGATAGATAGTTGGCTTCTTAAATATCAGTCATTGTTGTTAGAAGGACCAATAACTAAGCTTAAAGTTTATGGAAACTTAATCCTCCCACTATTCTTTCTGAGAAGGAAAATGAAACACCTGATGATGATTGTTGCCAATTTATAACTTTAAACTATGCAGCTTGGGAAGATCTAATGGATACCCCATTAGACAATTCTGCCATAGAAATATTTACAGATGCCCGTTCTTTTGTTAAGGATGAGAAGCAGGAAGCAAGTTACACCATTATGACAGTTAAACAGGTTTTAGAAGCAAAGTCTCTCCTCCCGGAATGAGTGTTCAACTAGCATAGCCTGTGGCTCTGTCCTGAGCTCTAGAGTTAAACAAAGGGCAGCAAGTGTGTTCTGTTGAGTCTCTACATGCTGTTTATAAATCATGCTCTTTATGAATATTCTAATCTGAGCCTCTTAGGTAAAGCTGTATTTTCTGCCTCGGAGAATCATTTAGTTGTAGACTGAAGGTAAGTTGAAAAACACTTTGGTTTCTTTTGTTTTATTCAGTCAACATCTTCCTTATTCAAACTCTTGAGTTTTGTTGTTGTTGTTGTTGTTTAAAGAAACAGTCTGCTTGGAACTCCTTGTCAGGTGGTCCTCTAGGAGTACATTTTCACTTAATCAGCTTAGTTATAGGTATAGTACTAACTAGTCACAGAACTCTCATCTCAAAACAGTGTTCATAAAGAAGGATCCAGTGTATCCTGTTTGAGTCTTTACACAGTTCAGAAATATCCTCTGTGTGAGTGTTGAAATTGAGCCTCTTGACTAAATGTGTGTTTCCAGCCTTGGAAAGCTCTTTAGTTGTAGACTGAAAGTTAGGAGAAAAATACTTTGGTTGTTTTTATACTATCAGGTTCAACAACTTCCTTATTTGAATGCTTAAGTTTTCAGCAAGTAACAGTCTGCTTGGAACTCCTTGTTAGGACGTACTCTCAGAGAACATGGTCAGTATATGTATAGTACTATCTAGTCACAGAACACTCAACTCAAATCAGTGTTCACAAAGAATGGTCCAATGTGCCCTGTTTGAGTCTCTACACTCTGCAGTAACATGCTTTGTGTGAATTTTAAAATCTGAAGCTCTTGACTACAGCTCAGAAAGAAAGTTAGTTGTAGACTGAAACTTAGTTGAAAAACACTTTGTTCTTGTTGCATTAATTCAATTTCCTTAAGCTAAACTGTGAATTTCCCAGAAGTAAGAAGCTGCTTGGAAATCTTTATTAGGAGGTTATCCCAGAGTGTATTTTCACCTAGTCAGGTTAGTTGCAGGTATATTACTAACCAGTTCCAGAACTCTCAGATCATACCTGTGTTCCCAAAGAAGCATCCAATGTGTCTACACTTGTCTCTACACTGTTTGGAAAAATTCTGTGTGTTAATATTGAAATGTGAGCCTCTTGGCCAAAGGTGTATTTCATGCCTCAGAAAGCTAGACAGTTGTCGATGGAAAGTTAGTTGAAAAACATGTTGGTTGCTTTTGTTGTATTCAATCAACATTTCATCCATCTAACACTTGAGTTTTCTGAAAGAAATAGGCTCCTTGGAACTCCTTGTTAGGCAGTCATCTCAGAGTACATTTTTACCTAACCAGGTTAGTTCTAGGTATAAAAAAAGAAACTGAAGTCGCTCAGTCGTGTCTGACTCTTTGCGACCCCATGGTCTGTAGCCTACCAGTCTCCTCTGTCCATGGGATTTTCCAGACAAGAATACTGAAGCAGGTTGCCATTTCCTTCTCCAGGGGATCTCCCCAGCACAGGGATCAAAACCGGGTGTCCTGCATTGTTCAGTTCAGTTCAGTCACTCAGTCGTGTCCGACTCTTTGCGACCCCATGAATCACAGCACGTAAGGCCTCCCTGTCCATCACCAACNGTCCATTTTAGTTCACTGATTCCTAGAATATCGATGTTCACTATTGCCATCTTTTGCTTGACCACTTCCAATTTGCCTTGATTCATGGACCTGACATTCCAGGTTCCTGTGCAATATTGCTCTTTACAGCATTGGACCTTGCTTCTATCACCAGTCACATCCACAGCTTTGTTTTGTTTTTGCTTTGGTTTCATCCCTTCATTCTTTCTGGAGTTAATTCTCCACTGATCTTAAGCGCAGGCGGCAGCCACGAGTGGTGGTGTGAGAGGAGCCACCCCACATCTGAGATCAGAGGCGATGGCAGGGGGAGCCACCCGGCGTCTGAGGTTCAGGGGCGGCGGCCATCAGGAGCCATCCTGCGTCCGATGTCAGGGGTGATGGCCAGGAGGAGCCACCCCGGGTCCATGGCCAGGGGTGATGGCTGGGAGGAACAACCCAATGTCCAGCGAGCTGTGGCTGTGAAAGCTCAAGAAGGCCTAGAAAAGCTATATCACGTTGAAGGTCAGGAAGGGCAGTGGAGATACCCCTCATCCAAGATAAGGAGTAGTGGCTGCACTTTGCTGGAGCAACCATGAAGAGATACCCCACGCCTAAGTTAAGAGAAACCCAAGTAAGATGGTAGGTATTGCAAGAGGGCATCAGAGGGCAGACACACTGAAACCATACTCACAGAAAACTAGTCAATCTAATCACACTAGGACCACAGCCTGTCTAACTCAATGAAACTAAACCGTGCCCGCAGGGCAACCCAAGATGGGCAGGTCATGGTGGAGAGGTCTGACAGAATGTGGTCCGCTGGAGAAGGGAATGGCCAACCACTTCAGTATTCTTGCCTTGAGATTCCCATGAACAGTATGAAAAGGCAAAGTGATAGGATACTGAAAGAGGAACTCCCCAGGTCAGTAGGTGCCCAATATGCTACTGGAGAATATATAAAGAACTGCTAAAAATCAGTAACAAGTAAACTAAACAAATATAATGGGAAAACACTTGAACAGACACTTCACCAAATAAGATAAATTGGCGGCAATTAA
>SJYA01003311.1:185464-220909 GCA_006410615.1 Neotragus moschatus | reverse complement strand
AATTAAGTATATGAAAAGATGCTCAACATTATAAGCAATTGAGGAGATATTCATTAAAAGTAAAATGATAATGTCACAGCACATCTATTAGAATGGTTCAAATAAAAAACCTCATCATATGAGTAAGTGATGATATTATATGTTACAGATATTTGGAAACAGTTTGGTGGTTTCTTAAAATGTTAAACATACAATTAATGTAGTGCTGCTCTTAAGATTTTATCTAAGTGAAATGAAAGCATAGGTCTCACAAAGACTTGAACATGAATATCCATAGCAGCTTATTTGTAGTATTTAAAATTGAAAACAGCCTAACTATTCATAATGATGAAACATCACGCAACAACAATAAGAAGTAACTTATTGCTAAAAATAACAGCATTGGAAAAAAAAATCTCAAAATAATTATGCTGAGTTAAAAAAAGACAAAAAAAAGTATATAGCATATTATTACATTTATATAAAATTCAACAAAATTGAAAAGGCATTTCATGAAATAAAGATAATAGTGAAAGAAAGCAAATCAATGGTTGCCTAGGGATAGGGATGGGCTAAGTAGAGGGGAAAGTAATATAAAGGGGAAAAAGAAGTTTTAGAGGTGGCAGGTATGGTAACCATTTTGATTGTGGTAAAGGTGTTCAAGAAAATTTAAACATGGATTTATTTTCTAATTTAAGGGATGGAAAATCATGTTTGGAGTGAAAGAATCCTCAAATAATTTAATGTCTGGAAAGTGCTTGTCAACTTATTAGCCAAATAGCTTTTCTTTAAAGTGAATACTAAATCAAAATGTTCAAGATTTTTTCTATTTAATGTTGTGTTGTCTTTTTTGCACTCTTTGTCATATTTTACAACTATTTCTTTGTATTCTACAAATATGCTTTTTTCTATAATATTAGTAATGTGCATTTCAAGTAAGGTCCTGCTTTTCAGTTTGCCAGTCCAGGAGCCTGTCTGATTCTGATGTGAACCACTTCTAGGCACAGGTATGTGTCAGAAGTCTTAAATTTAAGGAACATTCTGGACTAGGCACCTGCTGTTGGGAAAACAAAAAAGCGATGAGCAGTTATTGCAAATTTTACTTGGTAAGTCTAGGACTCAAATGTACAAACTGGGCTTGTACAGACTGTTCTGTTACCAAAAAGTTTCAACCAATTCCTGTCCTCAGTTCTTTTTTCCTAGTACCTCTTCATCCCTCAAGATTCCAGTCTAAGGTTGCATACCGGCCAACAGTTGACTTTGGTGAAATTGCTTCCTTTCTAGAAAGGTAAGTCATGTGCAAAACAGGCTGAGGTAAAACGCAGCAATGGTTGGAAATAATCTTTGGCCTGGTCCTGGAGAGTTTAGGAGATGCTGAGGAAGAAAAAAAAAGTTTTTAATTTTTAGGAATAAGGTATTAATATTTTTATTTAAGGTAGGTGCATTTTTTAACTGAATAGACAACAGTATAGGGTAAACATAACTTTTATAAGCACTGGGAAACCAACAAATTCATGTGACTCACTTTATTAGTATTTGTTTTTTGTGGCAATGTGGAACCAAACTTGCAATACCTCCAAAGTACATCTGTATGTGGTCAGCTATGTTTGCTCTCTGTTGTGTCAAAGACGATCAGTGGAAGCTCTAGCCTCAGAGTCCACTAGGCTTTTAAACAAGCATGTTGCATCTGCATGTGTGGGAAAAATGATGTGAAAACCAATAGATCCTGCCGAGCAGGCTGCAAGGAAAAGGTGTGGGTTTTTTTGACCAAAGTAATCATCTTGCTTGGAACATCTTTTCATTCTAGGCCCTGCCCTCTGTGCTGAGCCTGAGTACAAAGTTTACCTCACAGAGAACTCAAAGCCAAAGCTCAGATCCATATGAGGTTGTCTAATTGTGGGATGGGGCCCTGGGGAACAAACTCCTAGAAGAGAGGGGAGGGTGTGAGGACAACAGTGAAATGAACAGAAGTTGAAAATAAATGTGGATAGATGGTGGTTTCTATGGTCACCAGATCATGAGTGGAATATACCATGTATCCTTCTGAGAAGTAAAACTATCCTCAGGATATGAAGGGGGTTAAACTTCCAACAGCTATGGAAGGCAGAAGGTCAAGTTATGCAAAGTTCCCTGCTTAGTAGATAGTTCCTCCCAGCCATGCCCTCTGTTGGCAGACAGTGGAAAAATTTTCCAGAGGAGGGCTCAAGCCCTGGTTCATTTTCTGGTTCCAGATAGATATTCTTTAGGGAGAGGATTGGCCCCATGAGTTCTTTTCTTGAGATCAAATTCTCCTGAGCCAGTCAGAATGTACCAAATTTGCAGATTGCAGAGAACCCAAGCCTAGGCCAATGCAATCTCTGAGTGTGGTTTGGGGTGTTTATAGTAAGAAGAAAGGAAGAGTGAGTGAAAACTCTCTCACCCATATAATCCCTAGGGGGAAACTGGAGCTTATGTAAGGAAGCCTGAGCATCCTCAGAAATTATTATTGATATATTCTGAGAAGTGAATGCACAGCATGGGGAGGTTTCTGTGATGCTATACTTAACACGAAGCACAGCTAGCTGGTCCCCAAAAGTAACACAGAGTTTACCCTGGCCCCATCCCCTCTTCTCTCAGTTGAACCAGGGAGAAACAACTATGTGAACTTTCAGCATTCTTGCTCTGCATCCTCTGCCAGAGCACAGCATGTTGGAGTGAGAGACACAGAGAGTAAGACTGTACTTTTCTGCCATTGACACAACAGCGGGACTTTCACTGTTTTGCCATGGTTCAGGAGTGACAGAACAAGGGTCATTTTAGTTGACTTGTTTCCTCCCAGCCTATGTCTCATGTTGCTGTTCAGTGCCTAAGGTGTATCTGACTCTTTGCAATCCCATGGACTGCAGTATGCCAGGCTTCTCAAATTCCTGTCCATTGAGTCGGTGATGCCAACCAACCATCTCTTTCTCTGTTGCCCCCTTCTCCTCTCGCCCTCAATCTTTCCCAGAATCAGGAACTTTTCCAATGAGTCAGCTCTTCACATCTGGTAGCCAAGATATTGGAGCTTTGGCTTCAGCTACCAATGAATATTCGGGGATAATTTCCTTTAGGATTGACTGCCTTGATCTACTTGCTATCCAAGACACTCTCAAGTTGTCTTCTCCAGCACCAAAATTCAAAAGCATCAATTCTTCAGCACTCAGCCTCTCTTTTGGTCCAACTCTCATATCCATACATGACTATTGGAAAAAACATAGCCTTCACTATACAGAAATTTGTTGCCAAAGTGATGTCTCTGCTTTTTAATACCCTCCCTAGATTTTTCATAGCTTTATTGCCAAGGAACAGGAGTTTTTAAATTCGTGGCTGCAGTCAACGTCTGCTGTGATTTTGAGCCCAAGAAAATAAAATCTACCACTGTTTCCAATTTTGTCCCACCTGTTTGCCATGAAGTGCATGATGGGACCATATGCCATGACCTTACTATATTGAATGTTGAGTTTTAAGCTAGCTTTTCACAATTCTCTTTCACCCTGATCAGGAGGCTCTTTAGTTCATTTAGTTCACTCTTATTACCATCAGAGTGAAATCATCTGCATATCTGAGGTTGCTGATATTTCTTCTGGCAATTTTGATTCCAGCTTGTGATTCATCCAGCCTGGCATTTCACATGATGTACTCTGCATATAAGTTAAATAAGCAGGGTCACAAGCCTTTCCCAATTTTGAAGAAGTCCATTGTTCCATGTCTGGTTCTAAGTGTTGCTTCTTGACCGGCATACAGATTTCTAAGGAGGCAGGTAAGGTGGTCTGGTATTGCTGCCCTTTTAAGTATTTTCTACAGGTTTTTTGTTTGTTTGTTTGTTGTTTGTTTTTGGTGTAATCCTCAGAGTTGAAGGATTTAACATAGTCAATGAAGCAGAGGTCGATGTTTTTCTGGAATTCCTTTGCTTTTTATATGATTCAATAGACATTGGCAATGTGACCTCTGGTTTCTCTGCCTTTTCGAAATCCAGCTTGTACTCTGGAATTTCTTGGTTCACCTACTGATGAAGCCTAGGCTGAAGGATTTTGAGCATTACCTTGCTAGCACGTGAAATGAGAGCAATTGTACAGAGGTTAGAACATTCTTTGGCACTGTCCTTCTTTGGCATTGGAATGAAAACCTTTTCCAGTCCCGCAGCCAATGCTGAGTTTTCCAAATTTGCTGACATATTGAGTGCAGCACTATAGCAGCATCATCTATTGGGATTTGAAATAGCTCAGTTGGATTTTCATTACCTGCATTAGCTTTGTTCACAGTAATGTTTTCTGAGGCCCACTTGACTTCACACTCCAGGATGTCTTGCTCTAAGAGAGTGATCTCATCATCATGGTTATCTGAGTCACTAAGACCATTTTTGCCTAGTTCTTCTGTGTATTCTTGACACCTCTTCTTAATCTCATCTGCTTCTGTTAGGTCCATGCCTTTTCTGTCCTTTACTGTGTCCATCTTTGCATGAAAATTTCCCTTGGTATCTCTAATTTCCTTGAAGAGATCTCTAGTCTTTCCCATTCTATTGTTTTCCTCTATTTCTTTGCATTGTTTACTTAGGAAGGCTTGCTTTCCCTTTCTCCCTTGCCTTTCACTCTTTTTTTCCTAGCTATTTGTAATGCTTCCTCAGACAACAATTTTGCCTTCCTGCATTTCTTCAACCTTGGGATGGTTTTGGTTACTGCCTTCTGTACAATGTTACAAACCTCTGTCCATAGTTCTTCAGGCATTCTGTCTACCAGATCTACTCCTTTCAATCTATTTGTCACCTTCATGCCTGAATGGTTGTTAGTCCTATAAGGTCTTGTAGGTCTTCATAGAACTGTTTGATTTCATCTTCTTTGATATTAGTGATTGAAGCATAGATTTGGATTACTGTAATGTTGAATGATTTGCTTTGGAAACCAACCAAGATTATTCTGCTGCTTTTGAGAATGCCCCCAAATACTGTAGTTCCGATTATTTGGTTGACTATGAGAGCAACTCCATTTCTTCTAATGGAATCTTGGTCACAGATATCTGAGTTAAGTTTGCCTATTCCCATCCATTTTCATTCACTGATTCCTAAAATGTCACTGTTCATGTTTGCCGTCTCCTGTTTGACCATGTCCAAGTTGCCTTGATTCATGAACCTAACATTCCAAGTTCTTATGCAGTATTGTTCCTTACAGCATCAGAATTTACTTTCACCACCAGACACATCCACCACACAACACCATAATTTTCGCTTTGGCCCAGCCTCTTCATTCTTTTTGGAGCTATTTCTCTGCTCTTCCCCGGTAACACAATGGACACCTACTGACCTGGAGGGCTCATCTTCTGGTGTCATATACTCTTGACTTTTCATACTGTTCATGGGGTTCTCAAAGCAAGAATACTGAAGTGGTTTTCTATTCCCTTCTCCAGTGGGCCATGTTTTATCAGAACTCTCCACCATGACCCATCTGTCTTGGGTTGTGCTGCACAGCATGGCTCACAGCTTCATTGAGTTACATGAGGCTGTGATCCATGTGATCATTTTGGTTAGCTTTCTGTGACAGTGGTTTGTAGAGAATTCACAAATTTACCTTCCTGCTGCTGGGAGAGCTCCAACAGCTGCAGCTACACTGCCCACCTTCAGAAATCAAACTAGAAGCGTGTATCTCCACAAAACCTGGTTCTCAATGATTTCTACCAAGTGAGAGTGCCTCCTTGGATCTCCAGTGGTAAAAACTTCCCATGCGGCAGCCCTAGAGAGTTTCTCCTTTTGTTAGTGAGCAAGTTTCAGATTTCACATTTGTGTATCATCATC
The DNA here is from genome assembly GCA_006410615.1 of Neotragus moschatus. NCBI lineage: Eukaryota > Metazoa > Chordata > Mammalia > Artiodactyla > Bovidae > Neotragus > Neotragus moschatus. The sequence continues at coordinate 215,127 of SJYA01003311.1, read as the reverse complement.
GCTTGCTTAGTGGTTAAGAGAGTCAAGGCAGCAGGTCCAACAGCCTTTAAAGGATAAACCTACTATTCATATTCAGCTCCTCCTGTACAAGGTGTCATGGTGCTTGAGATAGGAAGCCAGCCCAGTCCTGTGTGACAACAGAAGGCTATGGGTTAATGTGTCTTGTGTGACTTCTGAACAGAAAAGGTGAATATGCTTTATACATTGGAAGTACTAGGAAGAGAGTTCAATATTCCAAGGATGAGCAACTATAACAGTATCACCCCCCCTCTGAATTTAGTGGTATCTTATTCTATCCATGAATATGGATTCACCTAAAGAATAAATTTTTTTTTCTTTTAAATTGTCTCTCCTTCCCAGTATAAGATGCCAGTTCAGTCACTAAAGAATGGATAATTGTCATTTAAGAATGGCAAAATTATGAGTCATTTCCCCTTATCAATTTTTGTCCATTATTGAGCCTAAAGGCAAGCTAGAAAAGTGCAGTTAAAGTACTCAAGTTGCCAACACTGGCAAATACATGCAGTTTGTTAGCACAGAGGCATCTTTTGCCCTGCTCTTCCACGGACAGTGTTCTGATGAGTATGGCTTTAAATGAAATCCAAGCATCTTCTCTCCCTGTTTATCTCAGGTACTAAATCAGGTACTAATCAAGAGAGTATAGCTACATTTCAGGTATAAACTAGTCTATTCCTGAGGAGAACATGTGCTATTTACACTCATGGTGTAAGGGGCAATATCACCATGCACCTAGTCTCTTCTTGCAAGTAGAACAGGCAAGCCCTGGGTAGGCCTAGAATGCAGAGGTCACAGTGTCTCTGCCCTAGCCCCATGATACCCACTTTGTGCCAGAGCCTGGGTTTTGCAGCAAAACTCATTTCAGGCCAAGGAGCCCTGGGTCCAACAAGAATTATAACTCTGGAAATGGTCAGTCCTGCTGCTTCAATCATTAATTCACCAGAGAAACAGTATGATGATAGAGTGGCTGCCTGTTTTCAGTTCAGTTCAGTTGCTCGGTTGTGTCTGACTCTTTGCCTATTTTAGACAGCGTATTCAAAAGCAGAGACGTCACTTTGCTGACAAAGGTCTGGATAGTTAAAGCTACGGTTTTTCAAGTAGTCATGTACGGATGTGAGAATTGGACCAACAAGAAGACTAAGTGCCAAGGAATCGATGCTTTCAAATTGTGGTGAAGGAGAAGGCTCTTGAGAGTTCCTTGGATAACAGGGAGGCCAAACCAGTCAATGCTAAAGGAAATCAGCTCTGAATATTCATTGGAAGGACTGATGCTGAAGCTGAAGCTCTAATACTTTGGCCACCTGATGCAAAGAGCTGATTCACTGGAAAAGACTGATGCTGGGAAAGATTAAGGGCAGGAGGAGAAGGGGGCCACAGAGGATGAGATGCTTAGATAATATCACTGACTCAATAGACATTAATTTGAGCAAACTCCGGGAAATGGTGAAGGACAGGAAAGCCTGGTGCACTACAGTCCATGGGTTTGCAAAGTCGGACATGACTTAGTAACTGTAAAACAACAGGGTGCCTACGATTTGTGTAGCAAAGTAATAATAGAAGGGACACCCCTCAACTGATAAAGGATATGAAGCCGATTATTAATGTATTGCCTCCCTGTTATAATTTCACCCTTTAAGATAAGTTATCTGATAATGGGTGGATTACTTTAAGAATCTCTCCTTCAGAGTGATCATGATGTTCTGTTTTCTCAGTTAGAAGACACTGGATGGACACTGAAAGAGGAAGTAGCTCTCCTGTGACTTCTGACTGTCAGAAGTGTGAGTGTAACGATAGCCTAGCTGTTCTGCTCCAAGTATGGGCCCAGAAAAACTGTCCTCATCAGTTGTGCAGAACCAGTGTGGCTGATTAGCTTTCTGTGGGCCTCTTCATAGGGATATCTTGTGCTCCAAGCCACCTACCCATTAATTCCCCTACTTGATTGTGCTCATTCCTCACCTTACCCCACCACTAGGTTTATCTCCTGTACTTATCCAAAGGCCGCAGCCCTCACAACATCGAGGCCGTCCTGATCCTATGTATAGGACATTGCTAGTTCCAGGCCTCCAACTTCACCAGGTCCCTTGTTCCTACTACATGTCCACATGCTGGCCATAAGCTGTGGCTTTCCCACACTGATGTGCTCCAGAGGATACCTTCCTGTTTATTCTGCCACTAAAGACCAGCTCTGGTTCCACAGACTGGCTCTGACACTGATAAATTAGCAAAATTCTCTGCCATCCAGTAAGTTCTGCTATACCTTCTCCAATGAGGTGTGATCTGTAGCCTTGGGGAGGAACACCCATTCCAAGTTTGCCTTTTTTTGGGCATGCTTCTTAAACCCAGGATACCATATAGAGTTTTCCTATACCTATATACCCTACATGTGTCATATTTAATAATTCTTTATGTTTAAATATGTTTAATTTTATGTTAAATTGTTCCTGTCCACTGTGTATTTTCCATCTCCTGATTGGATCCAGGTTGCTACAGAACACAACACCTACAACAAATATCATTCTTGGAATTACTGAAAGCTTTCTTTTCAGAGTTTCATCAAGTAAGAATGTCCATATCACCCAGAAAGTATAGTAGATGGGAAAAGAAGGAACAAAGTGCTTGGAGAGGAAGATGTGAAACTGGCACCATTTGCAGATGATATAATTCTGTACACTAAATTCTACAAGTATTTACAGACAAATTGGTAAAATCAATAAGAGAGATTAGGTGGCTGTTTATAGGATAAAATATTAACATTCAGAAATCAATTTTATTCTATTTACTAGCAACACATTTATAAAATGAAAGTTTCAAAGGCAGTATTTATAAAATATGAAATGCATAGGATAAAATGCTCTCTTATGGGAAAAATGAAATATTATTGGGACATATTAATGAAGTTTTTATTAAAAGGAAAGGCACACCATATCCATTCAATAACATTCTATATTATAGACAAGAAATCAAATCTAAAAGTGCAATGCAGTCCCAATTAGAACCCTAAATGGGGTTTTGGTTGAATTTTTTCTGATGAATTGATATTTGAAAAGGATTCAAGAAGGCAAAAAAAATAACATTCTTGAAGAACAAGGTAGAGTTGAGTGGCCTTATCCAAATATCAGAACTGCCTGTAGAACCGTAGGGATGAATTTGTGGTATTTTAAGTAGACAGACAAATAGAGCCATGGTACTTAATAGAGAATACACAAACTAGCCCATACATAGGTAGATGTTTGATTTATGACACATGCAGAACTGCAAATCAGTCGGAAAAGGGCAGACTTTTCAATACATGGTTCACTGAAACAATCAGATATCCACATTAAGAAAAGAAAGAAAACCTACTCAAAACTATACACAAACATCACTTGTAGGTGGATTATGACCTAACTGTGAGAGGCAAAACCATAAATATTTCAGAAGACAATATAGAGAATAGTTTCATGGGCCCATGGCAGGGACAGATTTCTTGAAACAGAAAAGCACTAGCCATAAGGAAAAGAATGATAAATTTTGACTATGCTATCATTAAGTATGTTATATAATTAAGCATGTCTTAAAGTCTGTTCACAAAGCACAGAAGAAAAAAATACAAACAACAAAGTGAAAGATTATTTTAGTCACACATATAACCACTGATGGATTGGTATTTAAAACCCATAAATAACTCACTGTATCAGTAAAAACAGGATGGGAAATAGAATAGAAAAATGGTGAAAGAGTTGAACAGGCTTTTCATAGTAGAGAATGTCCAAAATGTTCATAAATCTGAGAATGTGCAAAAACTTAATAGTAGAGGAAAACAAGTAAATTAAATTCTGGCAATACTTGATGTAGATGAAGATATGTAGGCAGAGGAACTCTCTATGTTGCTGCTGGGACTATAAGTTGGTACATTTTTTGGCACCATATAGAAAAGCTGAAGATATGTATACTCTATGGGCCAGTGATTCTGTTCTTGCTTATATACCCAAGAGACTTTTAAACAAGAGTCCCATGAAAAATGCCCAAGAATGTTCATTGCACCATTGTTCATGATTAAAAGCTAAAAACAGCTCCAGTGTTCATCCAGTGTAGAATGATACAATCAAATCACAATTACTTTGCTAAAATCATGCATTGGAATGCTAGTCAATGATGGAGACAAAACATCTAAGGCTACTAGGCACAAGATGNATCATTAAGTATGTTATATAATTAAGCATGTCTTAAAGTCTGTTCACAAAGCACAGAAGAAAAAAATACAAACAACAAAGTGAAAGATTATTTTAGTCACACATATAACCACTGATGGATTGGTATTTAAAACCCATAAATAACTCACTGTATCAGTAAAAACAGGATGGGAAATAGAATAGAAAAATGGTGAAAGAGTTGAACAGGCTTTTCATAGTAGAGAATGTCCAAAATGTTCATAAATCTGAGAATGTGCAAAAACTTAATAGTAGAGGAAAACAAGTAAATTAAATTCTGGCAATACTTGATGTAGATGAAGATATGTAGGCAGAGGAACTCTCTATGTTGCTGCTGGGACTATAAGTTGGTACATTTTTTGGCACCATATAGAAAAGCTGAAGATATGTATACTCTATGGGCCAGTGATTCTGTTCTTGCTTATATACCCAAGAGACTTTTAAACAAGAGTCCCATGAAAAATGCCCAAGAATGTTCATTGCACCATTGTTCATGATTAAAAGCTAAAAACAGCTCCAGTGTTCATCCAGTGTAGAATGATACAATCAAATCACAATTACTTTGCTAAAATCATGCATTGGAATGCTAGTCAATGATGGAGACAAAACATCTAAGGCTACTAGGCACAAGATGGATGAGTCTCTCAAATAAATATGATATAGAATGAAAGAAGCAGGCCATAAAAGGGACCATGCAGTATGATTCCACTGACACAACTTCAAATAAACTGTATTGATTAGGGATGCATACAAAAGATGTAAAGTCATGTTTATAAAAAAGCATTTTAGAAACGATTATCATAAAGTCAAGATAACGACTATATCCATAGGGGAGGGTATAGGTTGTGATTGGGAGGAATACCAGTGGCTGTATTCTGGAAGGCTGGCAATGTTCTATTTCTTGACCTTGGTCCTGGTTACATGTGTTTGCTTTTACAAGGGGCTTCCCTGGCATTATCTAAACCTGGCAGATATGTTATGTGCACTTCTCTGTGCCTCAGATTTGAAAAAATAAATGCTTTCTCCAAAAAATATAATAGAAAGAAAAATATGTGATGTAGAAATTTTGATGAGGTTTGAACTGTTATGGATGAAAAACTTGATCTTTTAATCAAGAGATCAGCAAGTGTCCATTATCATTAGAAGAGGAGAAAGAAGGGATTATTTAAACTGTCATTTAATCACTAAAAATGTCCGACTCTTTTGGGACCCCATGGACTATGGCTGGCCAGGCTCCTCTGTCCATGGGATTTCTCTGGTAAAAGTACTGGAGAGGGTTGCCATTTCCTTCTCCAGGGAATCTTCTCAACCCAGGCATGGACCCATGTCTACTGCATTGGTAGGAGGATTCTTTACCACTAAGCCACCAGGGAAGCCCATTTAAACTACAGGTATCCCATAATCTAGTCAGCACTTGAAACCTTTCTCTTGCCAGATAATTCACCCTATATTTATATCAATGCCCAACTCACTGATNCATTTCTTATAGGTCTAAAGGAAAACAGAGTCCTGGCCTGCAAGTTTGGAGATTTAAATCCTGATCTTGAGTCTGGAACTTGCGGGTTGTGTGACCTTGAACAAGTCACTTATCCTATCTGAGCCTTAATTTCCTTATTTATGAGATGAGGTGGTTTGAAAAGATTGTTTCTAAGGTCTTTTCAACTCTATGATTCCTTGATAATATGCTTCTTTCCTTGAGAAAAATTAGAACATTTTTCAGTCATCTTGCATGTGCTTTTTTCAAACATGCATAATATACACATAATATAATGAACATTCATATACATGACACCCAACTTTAGCTATTATCGATTCATGAATATTCTTGTTTATCAAATCTCCATTCATACCCTCTTCCAGTATTATTTTGAAATAAATACAAGGTATCACATAATTTCAACCATAAATATGCAATATATAGTTCTGAAAAGCATGGGCTCTTTTGGAAAAATCTTCAGTTCCATTGTCATACTTAAAGTTAGCAGTAATTCCTTGATACTGTCAACATTCCAACTTATAATTGTCTCATAAATGCTATTTGTTAACATTTAAACAGTTAGAATCTGAGTAAGCCTCTTAAGTGTCTTTTTAATCTGTATATTACCTTGTTGTCTCTGCATTTAATTCATTGAAGAAAAGTTATTTCACATGTAGAGCTTACCACAGTCTTAAGTCTTGGTAATTATATCCATGTGGTGTCACATTCCTCTACACTCTATTTCCTTAATTTGGTGTTTGGATCTAGAGACTTGGTCAGAATGCAAATATGATTTTGGGGCCATGAATGTTTCATGTGTTGTGTTCTTTTAGCATGTGGCACAAAATTTCTAGTTTTTTTTGGGGGGTATTTGCAGCTGCCGGTGATCAGTGCATTAATTCATAATTACCTTTGCTTCTGATATCATGATTTTTTCTTGTAGAGTTACTGTTAGTGGAGGAATAAATGCTGCTGAAGGCATATATAAAAATTCATTAGAAATATATTCAATGACAAAATATTTTCTTGAAGATAGAACAAGGAGAAAAAGGTAACAAAAAATGTGTTGACTCTGCTCACCATTTATCTTCCTCATCTCTTTTGATGATGAGAAGGTTTGTTTTTATAGAAATTGCCAGCCAGGATTTTGACATAAAACAGCATGTGCATGCTTAGTTACTCATTTGTGTCCGACTCTGAGACCCCATGGACTGTAGCCTGCCAGTCTTCTCTGTCCATGGGATTTTCCATGGCAAGAATACTGGATTGGGTAACCATTCTCTTCTCCAGGTTATCTTCCCGACCCTGGTCTTGAACCTGGGTCTCCTGTATTGCAGGCAGTTTCTTTACCATCTGAGCCACTAGGGAAGCCTGACATGAAACAGACCCAGGGTCAAATTCATGTTGAATAAGTGGCCTTGAATAAATTAGTTTCACTAAGCTTCAGTTTCCTAGCTGTCAAATGATCATAGCAATGCACTTACATAGCTAACACACCTGAGACTTTTAATCCTTTCCAGTTTTTAATAAGTAAGGAAAAAATATTACATCTTTGACTTATCTTGTTGAATTTATACAATCCTTTCATGTTCTCAATCCTCCTTACTATAAAGAAGAAATTGGGATAATTTGATCCTGTTCCTGTCTAGACAATAAGGTTTGTGAGAGTTAGGGTGAAGCAGGATGGGGAAATCTCTTTATTCATTCCATTGTATTATTTCCTCCCTGCCAGGAATTTCTGTGGCTAATGCCAGAAGTGGAAACATTACTCACAGGTGTATCTGTATCCCTATTCATTAGACCAATCTGTCACCATCTTTGCTCTCTTTCAGAGTTAGACTTTGCTGTAACTGCAAAGTCACTTGTGCATGAAACTGATAATGGAGCAGAGAAAGATTCCTCTTCTCTGTGGTTTGGAGAGCTCATTGCATTTTTCCAGAGTTGAAAGGAAAGGTTAAAGCTGAATATTGTGTAAAATTTCTGTCTTACATGAGTATGGCATTTTTAATTTTGTGGAATATCTTCACAACTGTTGTTCAGAGCAACCCTGTGTGGTGGTTTTGGCAAAGTCTGCTGTAACTCATGGCATTTTAGCAAATGCACATTCCAAATGGACTTTGGCTAGTGACTGACAGTTCTATATATAGCTTAAAACAAAGAAGATAAATTCTTTTCACCTCTCCCTTCCCACTCATCCAACTTTCATGATTTATTACTGTGCATAACTAGCTGCTGTTTTCCACTTTAACTGGTTCTGTTACTTTCTGTTTACTTTCTCCCCCGTCCTTGTATGTGCATTCCAGCCCCTGCCATGCCTTACTTTTTGTTTTTTAATGGACAGATCTCTTCTTGCCACATTCCTCAGATTTCCTCATAGACATTTTCTTCCACTGATAACATTTGCTGAGTGTACACTGCAGTTGTGTGTATAGTAAGAAGTTATTTTCTGAGGTTAAATAATCCTTTGTGTATATATATGACTCAGATGATATAAGACATTATTTTCTATATTGTGCAGACAAGAAATGGATTTCTGTTTCATTATTTCCATTTTTAAGAAGTTTTTGCCAAGGAGTTCAGTTAAAACTCTTTATTTGCTGTAGTGTACTAGCCCAGTAGTGTTTGCATGTGAATGTCTATGGATGACATTTATTGTAGCGCTTTGGAAGTGCACCAAAAAACTGTCACTTTGAAATGTTTATGTACTGTGTGTAAGGGGGTATACACACATATCCACATAAATATATTTTTGAAGTGGTTTTATTCATTTAGTGATAAAAAGTAGACATACTTTTGTAAATCAGAGAAGTGCTCAGAATTTCATTGTGTCTACTCAGTGTTTTCTCTCTTTGCTTTAGAAATATTTGTATTCATAAAGCACATTTAAAAATATTGTAATTCATTAAGGACTCTTAAATTGACCACTATATTGCATATCTGGCAGTTAACGTGCGTCGAGGATTGGAATGAACACACAAGTAGCAAACATCAAATAAATTACTTACACATGAAGATAATTTATACTGTGATTTCTTTTTTTGAATTTCTTAAACCAAGTTCCGTCCAATAAAAAAATCATTATATTTTTTCCTACTCATTGAATTTTCAAAGGACAGATGTTAACTTTTCTCATGGGTTCACAGGATTTCATTGAACACATTCATTCAAATAATTCCCTTTCAACTCCATTTTCTAAAAAAATGGTGGACCTTTTTATACTTTAAAGGTATGAAGTTAAATTTCTGTTGTTCATGGTTTAAAATTGCCATCACTCCTTTTAAATAACTGTACATGTTTTAATTTAATCCTATTTCCTTTCTGCTTCTCCTCCATTAGTTTATTAAAAAAATCTTGCCATTTGGAAGCATAATAATATAATGGCTTAAAACAGGTTTATTTCTAGGTACTCTGTTGATCACATTGATCATGTTAAAAATATATTGGCATTGGCATTTTTACCTAGTAATGTAATGAATATAACACAGTGCTGAATAGCAGGAGTTAATTATGAGTAAGTATGAAATTTATTTGTCTCTACGTGTTCTTATCCAGGAGGCATATGAGATGGCAGTTTATTAACTGGAGGTACCACTGTGTTTATTTCAAGTTAATAAATACTTATTAAGCATCATTGTGCAAAATACAATGTAACATATTAAGGGTTCTAGGAGAAGAGTAATATTCAACTCTGACATTTACAAAGATTACAGTTGATGGGAGAGAGAAAAAGATTAAATGGAGAAGAGAAACAGGAAAAGTTTAATTTGGTACCAAAATGACTGACAGGTGAAAAAAAATAAAACGGTAAGAATAATGAGTTTATTCTGAACACAGATGAGAGACAGTGAATGTGTTTAAATACAGGAGTCAGACCATGAAAGTGATATCTTAAGAGCATTAATATAATGGAAGTGTACAGTATTGATTAGATGGTGCACGTGTGCATGCTAGGTTGCTTTAGTCATGTCAAACTCTGTGTGACCCTATGATCTGGAGCCCACCAGACTCCTCTGTCAATGGGGTTTTCCAGGTGAGAATACTAGAGTGGGTTGCCATACCCTCCTCCAGGGGATCTTACTGACGCAGGGATCGAACCCACATCTTTTATGCCTCCTGCATTGGCAGGTAGGTTCTTTATCACTAGTGACACCTGGGAAGCCTGAATTAGATGGTAGAGACTGGAATAGAAAACCAGTGAGAAAGCTTTTGCAGCAGCGCAGGTGTTCTATGATGAAACATGAACCCTGGACTAGATGTTGTCAGTGGGAAATGACAAGAAGGAACAGATATTAGGGAGATAGCTATCATCATAGCAAATTAGAAATAACTCAAGTTTCCTTGGGGACTGTAATCATTTTCACTTAACAGTGAAGTAAGTAAGAAAGTCTTTTTTGGAAGTTAGTGTGTTAAGATGGTGTTTAGCTAAATGATAATTTTAAAATAATTGTTATTCCTGCATAAGCTATCCATATTGTGCTTTATCTGTTTTCTAAACAGCAACTGAGGGCCACTTCCTCTTTCTTAGTTCCCTCAGGCATTCTTAGAATACCTATACAATTCTGATCCTTTTATTTCCCTTTCAATTATGAGAGGCCTCTTCACCTTGTCTTGAGTGAGACACTGAACAACGTGGTTACTAGTTTACGTGGCTGTAGAGCACTTGAAATGAGCCTAGTGTGAATGTAAGACTGAATTTTTAATTAAATTTAATTTAAATTGAATCTGAAACAGTTGAAAATATTTTCTGTTTCAACTTTACTGTTTTAGTAGGATTAAATTTCACTTTAATTATTGAAACTTTAACATCCAAATTGAGATGTACTGTAAAATACAAACATAATTTTGAAGGCTTAGTACACAAAAATATTTCATAGTATTTTTTATTGATTACACATTGCATAATATTTGAATATATTTCAGTTTTATTGAGGTATAATTGACAGTAAAATGGTAAAATATTTAAAATGTACATTGTGGTGGTTTGATATTTGTATACATTGTGAGATGTTTTAACTAACTAGATCTTATTCCTAGGGTCTAGTTAGTTAATACATCCATCAAGTTACATATTTATTCATTTTTGAGTGGTGAGAACATTATGTTTTAAATTATATTTGCTTAAAGTAATATAACAGTAAAATTAATCCTAATCATTTTTTACTTTTAAAAATGTGGCTATGGAAAAATTTTAAATTATACCTTATAACAATTAAAATGTTTTAAAAATTAAAAGCTACAGCTATTACTCTTATTAAGTTTCTATTGGAAAGCACCAATCTGGATGTAACATTACCTCTCCAGACTACTCTGCATCAAAATGAGTTATTCAATCTCTGCTATGCATTGAGTTATCTTTTCTACTACTATGCTTAAGGTTTAGTAGTTATTCTATTATATATTTAGGATAAAATGATTTAAGTATTATCACAGACTCTGCCACAATTTGGTGAATTGTTACTATGAATTTGAGCAATTCTTCATGAAAATTTTATTTACTGGAGTGAGTTTTACCTGCATTTGTCTCAGTTGGAGCAGGCCAGTAGCAGAATCGTCAAAAGTCCAACATCACTGGATCTTTGTGAGATTGGCTTGTGGCTCCTTAGCCAGAGTTACATCTGTCACTAGAGAAAATTGAGAGGCAAATGGTGGCATAAGAACATAGTCATGAGAACCCCTATCATAGTCTTTCCATTTTATAATTGCTTCATATGCTAAAAGAGATAATCTTAAAAAGAGTGGAAGAAAAACAGTGAAAAATTAAAGAAGGAGCATGAATTAGGAATTAGGCTATATTTAATGGTAAATTTGATTTACCTACATTGTCCTAGATTGTGAACTAAATTTCATTTTTTTTAATTACTAACATTTAAAACCACATAAAACTCTTTTGTCAGTTTTTCTAAAGAAAGAAGCCTATTTTAAAAGAAAGCATACAGTGATCTAAAAGCACCAACAATCTCTGACCCTTAATACAATCCTTTATACATATTAAAAAGCAGAGACATTACTTTGTCAACAAAGGTCTGTCTAGTCAAGGCTATGGTTTTTCCAGTAGTCATGTATGGATGTGAGAGTTGGACTGTGAAGAAAGCTGAGCGCTGAAGAATTGATGCTTTTGAACTGTGGTGTGGGAGAAGACTCTTGAGAGTCCCTTGAACTGCAAGGATGTCCAACCAGTCCATCCTAAAGGAGATCAGTCCTGGGTGTCCATTGGAAGGACTGATGTTGAAGCTGAAACTCCAATACTTTGGCCACCTCATGCAAAGAGTTGAGTCATTGGAAAAGACCCTGATGCTGTGAGGGATTGGGGGCAGAAGGAGAAGGGAACGACAGAGGATGAGATGGCTGGATGGCATCACCAACTCAATGGACATGAGTTTGAGTAGACTCTGGTAGTTGGTGATGGACAGGGAGGCCTGGTGTGTTGCGATTCATGGGGTTGCAGAGTCAGACACGACTGAGCAACTGAACTGAACTGAACTGATACATATTTACCAAGGTGCATGCTAAGACACTTAAGTTGTGTCCGACTCTTTGTGACCCTATGAACTGTTGGCCGCTGGACTCCTCTATCCATGGGATTCTACAGGCAAGAATACTGAAGTGGGTTGCCATGCCCTCCTCCAGGGAATCTTCTCGACTCAGGGTCTGAACCCATGTCTCCTGCAGCTCCTGCACTGGAGGCAGATTCTTTACCACTGAGCCACCAGGGAAATCCATTTACCAAGGTACCAATCAGCAGTTATGTATTCGGTATGTAATTCGTGAAGCACCCTGAGGTATTATACCTAAATATTGCTTCACTAATTCATTGATAAATATTTGACCTTTTAAGTATCTCTATGTAACAAGTACTGTCCTTATGTTTAAAGACATGATCTAGATGGGAAATTATTAAAATCAATATATAACAGAATTCTAAAGAGGTACCTTACAGATTTTACCAGATTAAGATGTATCATTTTAAGTGGATGTACTAGAAGTGATTCTAGAGAATTTATACATTTAAAAAAATTTATTTTTAATTGAAGGATAATTGCTTTATAATAATGTATTGATTTCTGCCATACATCAATGTGAATCAGGCATAGGTATACATATGTCCCCTCCTTGACTCCTTCTCACCTCCACCATCCCAACCCTCTAGGTTGTTACAGAGCCCTGGTTTAAGTTCCCTAAGTCATACAGAAAGTTCCCATTGGATATCTATTTTACATATGGTAGTGTATATGTTTCCATGTTAATCTCTCTATTCACCCACCCTCTCCTTCCTGTCCCCATCCCCATGTCCATAAGTCTGTTTGCCATGTCTGCATCTCCATTGCTGCCCTGCAAATAGGTTCATTGTTACTGTCTTTCTAGATTTTATATATATATATGTATGTATTATTGTATGATATTTGTTTTTCTGACTTACTTCAATCTGTATAACAGGCTGTAAGTTCACCCACTGCCGGGGTCCAGCCCCTGCAGGATCCAGGGGAAGCTGAAGGAAAAACAGCGTTGGTGATTGATTTAGAGAGAGATAAGGAAAGAATATTGTAGATAAGAAAATAGAGGAGAGAAAGAGGCTGATATTCCTTGGTTTATGTAGAGAACCAATAAAACCCCAAGACAAGAAGTTTGCCCTGTTCACAGAGACCACAGGTGCCCTCCTGGTCTCCTGAGGGAGTGAAGACACAGAACGTCTTCCCATTCAGGTCTTAGAAACCCAGGCAGATAAGTGAACGCAGGGAGCCTCTGTGCTCCAAGGGATCAGCCTGAAAAAGAAAGTAAGAGAGAGAAAATAAAAGAGAAAAAAAGAAAAACACGGGGTGACCAAGCTTCTTTGAGCGAGGCCCATTGTTTTTATTTTCAAAAGGGTCTTTTTTATACCTTTACTTGTACATAGAGGGAAATGAAAGATGCAAAGTCATACAGAGTCAGCCCAAACATTACATCTGTTTTGTCTTTATCAAAACCAGGATTTTTTCTGCAAACCTTTCCCATAGACAATGTTGTGTGCATTATCTTCTGGCCTTGGAGGCCTGTGGACATTTTATGACCCTCTTTTGATAAAGGCTGCTCAACCAAAAAACTTATTTTTCCTTGAAATGTTTTTTCTCTGTATTTTTAATCTATGTCAGCCTCAGAAAGTATTAAAAAAGTTACATTTCTCATGGAGCAAAGGTGCAGTGAGTTACAAGAAAGAACCAATTAGCTCAAAAGTCTGATGTGGTTAATTTCAAGGCTACTATTTTGTNGATCTCTCCACCATGACCCACCCGCCTTGGGTTGCCCCATAGGCATGGCTTAGTTTCATTGAGTTAGAAAAGGCTGTGGTCCTAGTGTGATTAGATTGACTAGTTTTCTGTGAGTATGGTTTCAGTGTGTCTGCCCTCTGATGCCCTCTTGCAACACCTGCCATCTTACCTGGGTTTCTCTTACGTTGGGCGTGAGGTATCTCTTCACGGCTGGTCCAGCAAAGTGCACCTGCTGCTCCTTACCTTTGATGAGGAGTATGTCGAACACCACCCTTCTGACCTTCAACGTGGGATAGCTCTTCTAGGCCCTCCTTGGATGTTGGGTTGCACCTCCTTGCCACTGCCCCTGGCCTCGGTCACTGCCTCTGGCCTCGGGTGCCACCTCTGGCCTCAGGCATGGGGTGGCTCCTCCTGGCCGCAGCCTCTGACCTCGGACGTGGGGTGGTTTCCCCCGGCTGCTGCCTCTGTTTCTGCCCCTGACACTCATCCTGGATCTTGGCCATAGGGCCAGGGACAATGCGAGTCCACTGGGTTCCGGGGGGCTGCGGGCACGCTGAGCCATCAAAATCCCACACAAAAGCCTCCATACCTACACTGAAACCAACTGCTACCCAAGAGCCAACAAGTCACAGTGCAAGACACACCATGATAATTCTCCAAGAAAACAGGAACACAACCCTGAACATTAAAAGACAGCCTGCCCAAAGCCATACCAAACCCATAGACACTCCAAATCTCACTACTGGACACTTCATTGCACTCTAGAGAGACGAGACCTAGTTCCACCCACCAGAACACAGATGCAAGCCCCCCCAACCAGGAAACCTTGACAAGCCACTGGTCCAACCCCAGGCACAGGGAGCAGACGCCACAATTAAGAGGACCCACAAACTTCCAGCCTGCAGAAAGGGTACCTGAAACACAGCATTGTAAACAAAATGAAAAGGCAAGGACATATTCAACAGGTGAAAGACCATGATAAAAACCTGCCAAACTAAATAAAAGAGAAAGAGATAGGGAGTGTACCTGATAAAGAATTCAGAATAATGATAGTAAAGATGATCCAAAGTCTTGAATACAAAATGGAGTTATAAATAAATAGACTAGAGCCAAGGATTGAGATAGATGCAAAAATGTTTAACAAAAACCTAGGAGAAATAAAGACAATTCAATCAATAATTAACAATGCAAAAACTGAGATTAAAAACACTCTGGAGAGAAATAACAGTAGAATAACTGAGGCAGAAGTGAGGATAAGTGAGGTGGAAGATAGGATGGCAGAAATAAATGAAGCAGAGAAGGAAAAAGAAAAAAGAATGAAAAGAAATGACAGTTCAGCGAGCTCTGGGGCAAAGTTAAATGCTCCAATATTTGAATCATAAGTGTCCCAGAAGAAGACAAAAAGAAAGGGCATGAGAAAATACTTGAGGAGATTATACTTGAAAATTTCCCTAAAATTGGGAAGGAAATAGCCACCCACATCCAAGAAATAGAGAGTCCCAAACAGTATAAACCCAAGGTGAAACAAAGGGGCAGGAGCTGGGAGCTGGAGTTTAGGGATTGTAGAACAATCCCAGGGCAAGGGCTGCTATTGACTGTGGAGAGACGGATCAAGGATATGTGAAGGAGGAGACTGTGGTACAAAATGTCTGTGGAGGAAAGCTGGGCAGCAGCCCTGGACACAAGGAGATAGTGCTGAGTCATACATAGTGGGTGGAGCCAGCACCATTGGAGAAGGCAATGGCACCCCATTCAAGTACTCTTTCGCCTGGAAAATCCCATGGACAGAGGAGCCTGGTAGGCTGCATTCCATGGGGTCGCTAAGAGTCAGACACAACTGAGTGACTTCACTTTTAATTTTCACGTTTGTGCATTACAGAAGGAAATGGCAACCCACTCCAGTGTTCTTGCCTGGAGAATCCCAGGGACAGAGGAGCCTGGTGGGCTGCCATCTATGGGATCGCACAGAGTAGGATATGACTGAAGCAACTTAGCATCAGCAGCAGCCATCACCATAGCCTCTTTCTCCCCACATGCCAGCATCACAGCTGAAAAAGAGAGTCTGGCCCATCAAACACATGATGCACTAAACTACAGAGTAGGACCTCACCCAGGGTGCCCCTTTAAGTGCCTGATTCGCTGGTATACAGAGTAGGACCCCAGTCAGGGGACCCTNTATAAACCCAAGGTGAAACAAAGGGGCAGGAGCTGGGAGCTGGAGTTTAGGGATTGTAGAACAATCCCAGGGCAAGGGCTGCTATTGACTGTGGAGAGACGGATCAAGGATATGTGAAGGAGGAGACTGTGGTACAAAATGTCTGTGGAGGAAAGCTGGGCAGCAGCCCTGGACACAAGGAGATAGTGCTGAGTCATACATAGTGGGTGGAGCCAGCACCATTGGAGAAGGCAATGGCACCCCATTCAAGTACTCTTTCGCCTGGAAAATCCCATGGACAGAGGAGCCTGGTAGGCTGCATTCCATGGGGTCGCTAAGAGTCAGACACAACTGAGTGACTTCACTTTTAATTTTCACGTTTGTGCATTACAGAAGGAAATGGCAACCCACTCCAGTGTTCTTGCCTGGAGAATCCCAGGGACAGAGGAGCCTGGTGGGCTGCCATCTATGGGATCGCACAGAGTAGGATATGACTGAAGCAACTTAGCATCAGCAGCAGCCATCACCATAGCCTCTTTCTCCCCACATGCCAGCATCACAGCTGAAAAAGAGAGTCTGGCCCATCAAACACATGATGCACTAAACTACAGAGTAGGACCTCACCCAGGGTGCCCCTTTAAGTGCCTGATTCGCTGGTATACAGAGTAGGACCCCAGTCAGGGGACCCTTCTATGTGCCTGACATGCAGAACAACAGAGAATGACCCCAGGCAAGGGATCCCACTAAGTGCCTGAATGGGCAGAGCTACGGAGAAAGACTGGCCAAAGAGGCCTTCTGGTCGCCAGCTACAAGAGGCTGTAAAAAAGACTCTGATAGGGCCATAACTCCTGCTGTTGAAGTAGTCTGTGTCCCTGCACAGTTGGCGCCACCAGAGTCCCTGCAAGCCAAGCAACTGCACCACCTTCATGCTCAACTCTCACTGGGGCAGAGCTGCCACAGGCAAAAAACAAACAAAAAAGTCTTGTGTTTATTTGTGCATGGTTGCTTTGGTACTGTCCAACTCATTGTGACCCTGTAGACTGTGGCCTGCCATGCTTCTCTGTAAGAGAGGGGGTTCTCCAGGCAAGAATACTGGAGCGTATTGGCCAATACAGGCTGCCATAGCCTTCTACAGTACTATATTTCTTGCTGCCATTGATGCCAACCCCTCACAGTACATGGTGTTGCCAGAACCCCTGCGACCCAAGCAGCTGCATCACCTCCACAGCTGGCCCTCACAGGGGCAAACCCAAGCCCTCCAGGGCAGCCTCAGGAGCTAAACCCCAGTGGATGAACCACATGCAGAGGAAGAAATAAAACCACAATTAAAACCCAGGGGTAGTGTGACTAAGGAAGAAGACCCAAAGCCTTCAGGCCAGCTGTACAAGTGGCAGATTAAATCCACATGATCAGCTAGGCAGACTCTGTGTCTATATATAAAAGGACATGGAGAGCTCCCACAAAAGAAAACACACTAGCTCTGACAGCTGTGGACATTGGAGGCAAGAACACACAGGAGTAGGACCAGATTAAAATCTGACCTGCCCCCAAAGCAGGTCCAGAGATTAGCACATGTTGGAGGGCATTCTAGGGAGGTAAGATGGACTGTGATTCCCAGCACAGGAAAGGACTCTGACAGCAGTGACACAAGAAAAGCATTTAGTATTATGATTTTTTTATTTGTTCCATATATTCTTTAGGATGTTTATCTTTTTTCCCTCCTTTTCCCTCTCTGTTGTAATTGTTGATTTTAGTGGCTTTTAAGGAAACCAATGAAGCTTTTGAGCTTTTTTTTTAAATTCTCAGTCACATTTTTTATTGTTGTCATAAACCTCTGCCTCTACATTGGGCTTTTGCAGTTCTGTGGAGTTTTCAGCTTTTTTTTCCCCCTCTCTTTTTTAATTTTAATTTTTTAAACCTATTATTATTTTTTCTATACTTATTCCTCAGTTTATTTTTCCTACTTTCCCCCTTGCATTTAATCTATAACAGATAAATCTGCTTTATCTACCTCTATTTAGCTTTGCATATCCTTTCTTTCTTTTCTGTCTCCTTTCATCTCAATATATTTGTTAGTTTTATTTTCATTGTTTATTTCCCAATTGGCACCTTGCTTTAGTTTTGTTCTCCACTTTGTGCTTTAATTAGTTTTGTTCTGGTAGATATAATTTTTGGTTTTCTTTGTTTGGTGGGTCAAGCTATTGTACTTTATTTTTGTTGGACTGTATTGATTATGCCTATGTGTATATATGTATATTCAGTCACACTTCTTATTGTTGTCATAAACCTCTGCCTCTACATTGAGCTTTTGCAGTTCTGTGGAATTTTCTTTTTTCCCCCTTTTTTTCTTTCTTCTTCTGTTTTTACTTCTTTCCTCTGTTTTATGATTTTAATTTTTTTAAACCTATTATATTTTTCGTACATTTCTTCCTTCATTTGCCTCTCCAAGTGTTCTTTTCTCCTTGAAGTTAATCTTTAATGTATATAAATCTTCTTCATCTACCTCTATTTATCCTTGCATATCTATTCTTTCTTCCTTTTTTCTTTCCTTTCCTCTCAACATATTTGTTAGTTTTGTTTCCATTGGTTTATTCCCCACTTGGCACCTTGCTTTAGTTTTGCTTTCCAGTTTGTGCTTAAGTTAGTTTTGTTCTTAACTGGTAAATATAATTTTTTATTTCATTTGTTTGCCTGATCAATCTACTATACTTCACTTTTGTTGAACTGTTTTCACTATGCTCATGGGTGTATAAGTATATGTGTATATTCCATTATTTTAAATATTATTTGCCTGATTTTGTAACTGCCATTAGTTTGGGGTTCATCTCTGGTTTCTCATTTCTGGATATTTGTTTTACTCTCCCTTAATGCCATAACAAACCATTTGTGGAATATTCGTTCCTGACCAGAGATCAAACCCTGAGCCTTTGGAATGGGAGCACTGACTCCAAGACCCTACAGTACCAGATAATTAACCCTAGAGAGTATCAAATAGTGAGAGCTCACACAAAGGAAACCACTTGAATACAAGACCCAACATCACCCAACAATCAGTAACACCCTGTGAAGGATGACTCATCTAAACAACAAGCAAAACAAAAATACAAACCCAATCATCAGCAGACAAGAGTATCACCTCACTCAGAATTGCAAATCAGAGGAAAAACAAACAAACAAAAACTCAGCACAAGTCTCACCGTATACTAAGCTCATACAAACCAACGGACCAAACTTAGAAGGGCAGACCAAAACAAAGAAAGAATTCAACCTTCTTCAAGGAAAGAATTCAACTTTCCTTGAAGCCTGGGAAAGGAGATCACAAACACAATAACTTTAAAAAAATGAAAAGGCAGAGAAATACTGCCCAAATGAAGGAGCAAACTAGAAATACAGAAGTCCATATAAATGAAG
This sequence comes from Neotragus moschatus, assembly GCA_006410615.1. Lineage (NCBI taxonomy): Eukaryota > Metazoa > Chordata > Mammalia > Artiodactyla > Bovidae > Neotragus > Neotragus moschatus. The sequence goes on along the minus strand of SJYA01003311.1, from coordinate 195,633 downwards.
AGGAAATAGGAAAATTACCTGAAAAAGAATTCAGATAATGATAGTAAAGACGATCAAAAACCTTGAAAACAAAATGGAGAAAATGCAAGAATCAATTAATAAAGACCTAGAAGAATTAAAGAATAAGCATACAGAGACAAACAACACAATTACTAAAATTAAACATACTCTAGAAGGAATGAATAGCAGAATATCTGAAGCAGAAGAATCAGTGAGCTGGAAGATTAAATGGTGGAAATAACTTCTGAAGAGAAGAAAAAAGTAAAAAGAATGAAAGAGCTGAGGACAGTCTCAGAGACCTCTGGGACCGTATCAAATGCACAAATAATCAAATTATAGGGTTTTCGGAAGAAGAAGAGTGAAAGAAAGGTATGAGAAAATTTTTGAAGAAATTATAGTTGAAAATTTCCCCAACGTGGAAAAGGAAATAGCCAATCAAGTCCAAGAGGCATAAAAAGTCCCATATGGGATAAGCCCAAGGTGAAACATGCCAAAATACATATTAATCAAACTAACAAAGACTAACATTGGGGTACACTTGTCTCTTTCAGTTCTGGTTTACTCAGTGTGTATGCCCAACAGTGGGGTTGCTGGGTCGTATGGCAGTTCTATTTCCGGCTTTTTAAAGAATCTCCACACTGTTCTCCATTGTGGCTGTACTACTTCGCCTTCCCACCAACAGTGTAAGAGGGTTTCTTTTTCTCCGCACCCTATCCAGCATGTATTGTTTATAGACTTTTGGATAGCAGCCATTCTGATTGATGTGAGATGGTACCTCACTGTATTTTTGACTTGCAGTTCTCTGATAATGAGTGACGTTGAACATCTTTCATGTGTTTATTAGCAATCTGTATGCCTTCTTTTTAGAAATGTCTGTAGAGTTCTTTGGCTCATTTTTTTTATTGGGGTGCTAATTTTTTCTGGAATTGAGCTACAGGAGTTGTTAGTATATTTTTGAGATTAATTCTTTGTCAGTTGCTTCATTTGCTTTTATTTTCTCTCATTCTGAAGGCTATCTTTTCACTTTGCTTATAGTTTCCTTCATTGAGCAAAAACTTTTCAGTTTAATTAGGTCCCATTTGTTTATTTTTGCTTTTATTTCCAGTATTCTGGGAGGTGTATCATAGAGGATCCTTCTATGATTTAAGACAGAGTGTTTTGCCTATGTTTTCCTCTAGGAGTTTTATAGGTACTGGTCTTATATTTAAATCTTTAATAAATTTTGAGTTTATTTTTGTGTATGGTGTTAGAAAGTGTTCTAGTTTCATTCTTTTACAAGTGGTTGACCAGTTTTCCTAGCACCACTTGTTAAAGAGATTGTCTTTTCTCCATTGTATATTCTTGCCTCCTTTGTCAAAGATAAGTTGTCCATAGGTGCATGGATTTATCTCTGAGCTTTCAAGTTTGTTCCATTGATCTATATTTCTTTATACCAGTACCATACTGTCTTGATGACTGTAGGTTTGTAATATAGCCTGAAGTCAGGCAGGTTGATTCCTCCAATGCCAATATTCTTTCTCAAGATTGCTTTGGCTATTAGAGCTTTTTATATTTCCATACAAATTATGAAATTATTTGTTCTAGTTCTGTGAAAAATACTGTCACTAGCTTGATAGGGATTGCATTGAATCTATAGATTGCTTTGGGTAGCATATTCATTTTCACTATATTGATTCTTCTGATCCATGAACATGGTACATTTCTCCATCTATTTGTGTCATCTTTGATTTCTTTCATCAATGTTTTATAATTTTCTATATATAGGTCTTTTATTTCCTTCAGTTCAGTTCAGTCGCTCAGTCATGTCCAACTCTTTGTGACCTCATGAATTGCAGCATGCCAGGCCTCCCTGTCCATCACCAACTCCCAGAGTCCACTCAGACTCACGCCCATTGAGTCAGTGATGCCATCTAGCCATCTCATCTTCGGTTGTCCCCTTCTCTTCCTGCCCCCAATCCCTCCCAGCATCACAGTCTTTTCCAACAAGTTAACTCTTCTCATGAGTTGGCCAAAATATTGGAGTTTCAACTTTAGCATCAGTCCTTCCAAAGAACACCCAGGACTGATCTCCTTTGTTTCTTTAGGTAGATTTATTCCTAAGTATTTTATTCTTTTCATAGCAATGGTGAATTGAATTGTTTCCTTAATTTCTCTTTCCATTTTCTCATTGTTAGTGTATAGGAATGCCAGGGATTTCTGGGTGCTCATTTTATATCCTGCAACTTTACTATATCCCTTGATTAGCTCTAGTAATTTTCTGGTGGTGTCTTTAGAGTTTTCTATATAGAGGATCATGTCATATGCAACCAGTGAGAGTTTTGCTTCTTCTTTTCCAATCTGGATTCGTTTTATTTCTTTTTCTTCTCTAATTGATGTAGTTAAAACTTCCAAAACTATGTTAAATAGTAGTGGTGAGAGTGGGCATCCTTGTCTTGTTCCTGACTTTAAGGGAAATGCTTTTAGTTTTTCACCATTGAGCATAATGTTTGCTGTAGGTTTGTCATATATGGCTTTTATTATGTTGAGGTATGTTCCTTCTATGCCTGCTTTCTGGAGGGTTTTATTGTAAATAGGGCTTCCCTGGTGGCTCAGAGGTTAAAGCGTCTGCCTGCAATGCAGGAGACCTGGATTCGATCCCTGGGTCAGGAAGATCCCCTGGAGAAGAAAATGGCAACCCACTCCAGTATTCTTGCCTGGAGAATCCCATGGACGGAGGAGCCTGGTGGGCTACAGTCCATGGGGTCACAAAGAGTCGGGCATGACTGAGTGACTTTACTTTCACTTTCACTTATTGTAAATGGATGTTGAATTTTGTCAAAGGCTTTCTCTGCATCTATTGAGATAATCATATGGTTTGTATCTTTTAATTTGTTAATGTGGTGTACCATATTGATTGATTTGCAAATATCGAAGAATCCTTGTATCCCTGGGATAAAGCCCACTTGATCATGATGTATGATCTTTTTGTTATGTCGTTGGATTCTGTTTGCTAGAATTTTGCTCAGGATTTTTGCATCTACGTTCATCAGTGGTATTGGCCTCTAGTTTTCTTTTCTTGTGGTATCTTTGTCTGATTTTGGTATTAGGGTGATGGTGGCCTCATAGAATGAATTTAGAAGTTCACCTTCCTCTGCAGTTTTCTGGAAGAGTTCGAGTAGGATAGGTGTTAGCTCTTCTCTAAATTTTTGGTAGAATTAAGCTGTGAAGCCATATGGTCCTGGGCTTTTGTTTGTTGGAAGATTTCTGATTACACTTTCAACTTCTGTGCTTGTGATGGATCTGCTATGATTTTCTACTTCTTCTTGGTTCAGTTTTGGAAAGATACTTTTCTAAGAATTTGTCCATTGCTTCTAAGTTGCCCGTTTTATTGGCATATAGTTGCTGATAGTAGTCTCTTATGATCCTCTGTATTCCTGTGTTGTGTATTGTGATTTCTCCATTTTCATTTCTAATTTTATTGATGTGATACTTCTCCCTTTTTTTCCTGATGATTCTAATGGTTTGTCTTTTTATCTTCTCAAAGAACCAGCTTTTAGCTTTGTTGATTTTGGCTATGGTCTCCTTTGTATCCTTTGCATTTATTTCTGCCCTAATTTTTTATGATTTCTTTCCTTTTACTAACCCTGGGGTGTTTCATTTCTTCTTTTTCTAGTTGCTTTCAGTATAGAGTTAGGTTATTTATTTGATTTCTCTCCTGTTTCTTGAGGTATGCTTGTATTGTTATGAATGTTCCCTGTAGCACTGCTTTTACTGAATCCCATAGGTTTTGAGTGGTTGTGTTTTCATTTTCATTTGTTTCTATGCATATTTATATTTCTTTTTTGATTTCTTCTGTGATTCATTGGTTTATCAGAAGTGTGTTGTTTAGCCTCCATATGTTTGTATTTTTCATAGTTTTTTTTTTCCTTGTAGTTGACATCTAATCTTACTTCACTGTGATCATAAAGAAGCTTGAGATGATTTCAATTTTTTTTTAATTTACCAAAGCTAGATTTATGGCCCAAGATGTGATCTATCATGGAGAATGTTCTGTGTGCACTTGAGAAAAAGGTGATATTCATTGTTTTAGGGTAAAATGCCCTCAGTGCAGTTCAGTTCAGTCACTCAGTTGTGTCCGACTCTTTGTGACCCCATGAGCTACAGGATGCCAGGCCTCCCTGTCCATCACCAACTCCCAGAGTTCATTCAAACTCATGTCCATTGAGTTGGTGATATCAGTTAGGTCTAGCTGGTCCATTGTACCATTTAAAGTTTGTGTTTCCTTGCTAATTTTCTGTTTAGTTGATCTATCCATAGGTTTGAGTGGGGTATAAAAGTCTTCCACTATTATTGTGTTATTGTTAATTTCCCCTTTCATACTTGCTAGCATTTGCCTTACATATTGTGGTGCTCCTATGTTGGGTGCATATATATTTATAATTGTTATGTCTTCTTCTTGGATTGATCCTTTGATCATTATGTAGTATCATTCTTTTTCTCCCTTCATGGCCTTTATTTCAAAGTCTAATTTATTTGATATGAGTATTGTTACTCCTGCTTTCTTTTGGTCTCTATTTGTGTGAAATATCTTTTTCCAGCCCTTCACTTTCAGTCTGTATGTGTCCCTTCTTTTGAGGTGTGTCTCTTATAGACAGTATATATGGGGTCTTGTTTTTGTATTCATTCAGCCAGTCTTTGTCTTTTGGTTAAGGTATTCAAACCATTTACAGTTAAGGTAACATTATAAGTATGATCCTCTTGCCATTTACTTTGTTGTTTTGGGTTCGAGTTTATAAACTTTTTCTCTGTTTCCTGTCTAGAGAAGATCCTTTAGCATTTATTGAAAATCTGGTTTAGTGGTGCTGAATTCTCTCAGCTTTTGCTTGTCTGTAAAGCTTTTGATTTCTCCATATTTGAATGAAATCCTTGCTGGGTACAGTAATCTGGATTGTAGACTTTTCTCTTTCATCATTTTAAGTATGTCCTGCCATTCCCTTCTGGCTTGAAGAGTTTCTATTGAAAGATCAGCTGTTATCCTTATGGCGATCCCCTTGTGATTTATTTGTTGTTTACCCCTTGCTGCTTTTAATATTTGTTCTTTGTCTTTGATCTTTGTTAATTTGAATAATATGTGCCTTGGGGTGTTTTGCCTTGGATTTATCTTGTTTGGGACTCTCTTGATTTCTTGGACTTGGGTGACTATTTCCTTTTCCATTTTAGGGAAGTTTTCAACTATTCCCTCCTCAGATATTTCCTCATGGCCTTTCTCTTTGTCTTCTTCTTCTGGGACTCCTATGATTCGATTGTTGGGGCATTTAACATTATCCCAGAGGTCTCTGAGGTTGTTCCCATTTCTTTTAATTCTTTTTTCTTTTTTCTTCTCTGCTTCATTTATTTTCACCATTTTATATTCCACCTCATTTATCCTATTTTCTGCCTCAGTTATCTATTGTTAGTTCCCTCCAGAGTGCTTTTGATCTCATTTATGGCATTATTCATTATTGATTGACTCTTTCTTTCTTTCTTTCAGGCCCTTGTTAAACTTTCCTTGCATCTTTTCAATCCTTGTCTCCAGACTATTTACCTGTAACTCCATTTTGTTTTCAAGACTGTAAATCATTATTACTATCATTATTCTGAATTCTTTTTCAGGCAGACTCCCTATTCCCTCCTCTTTTGTTTGGTTTGATGGGCTTTTCTCATGTTCCTTTTCCTGCTGAGTATTTCTCTGCCATCACCATGTTGTTTAGATTGCTGTGTTTGGGGTGGACTTTCTGTATGCTGGAAGTTTGCACTTACTTTTTATTGTGGAGATTCCTCCCTGTGGGTGGGGTTGGATGAGTGGCTTGTCAAGGTTTTCTGGCTAGGGAAGCTTGTGTCATTGTTCTGGTGGGTGGAGCTGGATCTCCTCTCTGGAGTGCAGTGAAGTGTCCAATAGTGAGTTTTGAGGTGTCTATGGGTTTAGTGTGATTTTTGGCCACCTGTATTTTTGTGCTTAGTGTTATGTTCCTGCGTTGTTGGAGAATTAGCTTGGTATGTCTTGCTCTGAAACTTTTTGCTCTTGGGTGGAGCTTGGTCTCAGNTTGGTCCTGGTTGTTCTTTGGAAGGAATGATTCTAAAGTTGAAACTCCAGTACTTTGGCCACCTCATGCAAAGAGTTGACTCATTGGAAAAGACTGATGCTGGGAGGGATTGAGGGCAGGAGGAGGTGATGACAGAGGATGAGATAGCTGGATGGCATCACTGATTCAATGGACGTGAGTTTGAGTGAACTCCGGGAGTTGGTGATGGAGAGGGAGGCTTGGCATGCTGCAATTCATGAGATTGCAGAGTCGGACATGACTGAGCAACTGAACTGAACTGAAAAATTTTGATTTCTCCTTTACATTTGAATGAAATCCTTTCTGGGTACAGTAATCTGGATTGTAGGTTTTTCTCTTTCATCACTTAAGTAAGTCCTGCCATTCCCTTCCAGCTTGAAGACTTTCCATTGAAAAAGCAGCTGTTATCCTTATGGAGATCCCCTTGTAGGTTATTTGTTGTTTCTTCCTTGGTGCTTTTAATATTTGTTCTTTGTGTTTGGTCTTTGTTAATTTGATTAATATGTGTTTGGGATGTTTCATTTTGGATTTATCCTGTTTGGGACTCTGGGTTTCTTGGATTTTTGGTGGCTATTTCCTTCCCCATTTTAGGGAAATTTTCAACTATTCCCTCCTCAAATATTTTCTCATGGCCTTTCTTTTTGTCTTCTTCTTCAGGAACTCCTATGTTTCGAATGTTGGGGCATTTAACACTGTCCCAGAGGTCTCTGGGTTTGTCCTCATTTCTTTTAATTCTTTTTTNTGTGTTTGGGATGTTTCATTTTGGATTTATCCTGTTTGGGACTCTGGGTTTCTTGGATTTTTGGTGGCTATTTCCTTCCCCATTTTAGGGAAATTTTCAACTATTCCCTCCTCAAATATTTTCTCATGGCCTTTCTTTTTGTCTTCTTCTTCAGGAACTCCTATGTTTCGAATGTTGGGGCATTTAACACTGTCCCAGAGGTCTCTGGGTTTGTCCTCATTTCTTTTAATTCTTTTTTTTTCTTTTTTTCCTCTCTGCTTCATTTATTTCCACCATTCTATCTTCCACCTCACTTATCCTATCTTCTGTCTCATTTATTCTACTATTGGTTCACTCCAGAGTGCTTTTGATCTCAGTTATGGCATTATTCATTATTGATTGACTCTTTTTTATTCCTTCTAGGTCCTTGTAAACTTTTCTTGCATCCTCTCAATCCTTGTCTTGAGGCTATTTTTCTGTAACTCCATTTTGTTTTCAAGATTTTGGATAATTTTTACTATCATTATTCTGAATTCTTTTTCAGGTAGACTCCTTATCGCCTTCTCTTTGGTTTGGTTTGGTGGGCTTTTATCATGTTCTTTTACCTGCTTAATATTTCTCTGTCTTTTCATCTTGTTTAAGTTGCTGTGTTTTGGGTGGCCTTTCTGTATGCTGGAAGTTTGTGGTTCCTCTTTACTGTGGAGGTTCCTCCTGTGGGTCAGGCTGGACGAGTGGCTTGTCAAGGTTTCATGGTTAGGGAAGCTTGCATCAGTGTTCTGCTAGGTGGAACTGGATCTTTTTTCTCTGGAGTGCAATGAAGTGTCCAGTAGTGAGTTTTGTGGTTTGTGTGGGTTTGGTGTGACTTTTGGCCACCTGTATATTTGTGTTCAGGGTTATGTTCCTGCTTTTGGGGGGAATTATCTTTATATGTCTTCCTCTTAAACTTGCTGGCTCTTGGGTGGAGCTTGGTTTCAATTTAGGTATGGAGGCTCCTCGATAAGTTTTTGAGTTTAATGGTCCATGGAGTCAGGAGTTTTCTGGTGTTCTCAAGTTTTGAATTTAAGTTTCCTGCCTCTGGCTTTCAGTCTTATTCTTATAGTAGCCTCAAGACTTCTCCATCCATACAGCACTGATGATAAAACATCTACATTAGTGTTGAAAAGATTCTCCACAGTGAGGGACACCCAGAGAGGTTCACAGAGTTACATGAAGAGGAGAAGAGTGAGGAGGGAGATAGAGATTACCAGGAGGAGAATAGGGTGAATCAAAAGTGGAAAGAGCAGTCTAGCCAGTAATTAATTCCCTATTTGCTCTACACAGTCTGGAACACTCAGAGAGGTTCATGGAGTTCCATACAGAAGAGAAGAGGGAGGAAGGAGATAGAGGTGACCAGGAGGAGAGGAATGGGAATCAAAAGGAGAGAGACCAATCTAGCCTGTGATCAGTTCCCTAAGTTCTCTCCACAGCCCGGTACACGCAAAGAGATTCACAGAGTAAAGTGGAGAAGATAAGGTGGAAGGAGGAGATAGAGGTGACCTGAGGGAGAAAAAGGAGAGTCAAAAAGAGAGAGAGCAATCAAGCCAGTAACCACACTCATAAATAAAAATGGGTACTGAAGGTTGGATTCTTAATAGTACAAAATTGGGTGATTATTTCCTTCCCCATTTTAGGGAAGTTTTCAAATATTTTCTCCTCAAGTATTTTCTCATGGTCTTCCTTTTTGTCTTTTTCTTCTGGAACTCCTATTATTCGAATGTTGGGGTGTTTAACATTGTCCCAGAGGTCTCTGAGATTGTCTTCATTTCTTTTAATTTGTTTTTCTTTTTTCCTCTCTGATTCATTTCTTTCTAGTATTCTATCTTCTACCTCACTAATCCTATCTTCTGCCTCCATTATTCTACTATTTGTTCCCTCCAGACTGTTTTTGATCTCATTCATTTCATTATTCATTATATATTGACTCTTTTTTTATTTCTTCTAGGTCCTTGTTAAACCTTTCTTGCATCTTCTCAATCCTTGCCTCCAGGCTATTTATCTGATTCCATTTTCATTTCAAGATTTTGGATCACTTTCACTATCATTATTTGGAATTCTTTATCAGGTACATTTCCTAGCTCTTCCTCTTTTGTTTGGTTTGGTGGGCATTTATCCTATTCCTTTACCTGCTAGGTATTCCTCTGTCTCTCCATCTTGTTCATATTGCTGTGTTTGGGGTGGCCTTTCTGTATTCAGGCAGTTTGTACTGTTCTCTTTATCATGGAGTTACCTTACTGTGGGGTGGGGTTGTATCAGTGGCTTGTCAAGGTTTCCTGGCTAGGGAAGCTTGTGTCAGTGTTCTGGTGGGTGGAGCTGTATTTATTCTCCCTAGAGTGCAATGAAGTGTCCAGTAATGAGTTATGAGATATCAGTGGGTTTGGAGTGACTTTGGGCAGCCTGTATATTGAAGCTCAGGTGTGTGTTTCTGTGTTGCTTGAGAATTTGCATGGTATGTCTTGCTCTGGAACTTTTTGGCCCTTGGGTGGTACTTGGATTCAGTGTATATAAGAAGGCGTTTGATGAGATCCTATCAAGTAATATTCCCTGGAGTCAGGAGTTCTCTGATGTTCTCAGGATTTGGACTTAAGCCTCCTGCTTCTGGTTTTTAGTCTTATTTTTACAGTAGCCTCAAGATTTCTCCATCTATACAGCACCATTGATAAAACATCTAGGTTAAAGGTGAAAAGTTTCTCCACAGTAAGAGACACCAGAGAGATTCACAGAGTTACATGGACAAGAGAAGAGGAAGGAAGGATATAGAGGTGACCAGGATGAGATGAGGTGGACTCAAAAGAGGAGAGAGCAAGAAAGCCAGTAATCACTTCCTCATATGTGGTCCACAGTCTGGACTGCTCAGAGATGTTCACAGGGTTATACAGAGAAGAGAAGAGGAAGGAAGGAGACAGAGGTGGCTAGGAGGATAAAGGGGGAATCAAAAGGAGAGAGACAGATCCAGCCAGTAATCACTTCCCTAAGTGTTCTCCACCATCCTGAACACACACAGAGATTCACAGATTTGGGTAGAGAAGAGAAGGGGGAGGGAGGAGATAGAAGCGACCTGGTGGAGAAAAAGGACAGTCCAAAGGGGGAGAGAACAGTCAAGCCAGTAATCTCACTCCCAAATAAAAACGAGTACTGAAGATTGGGTTCTTAAAGGTATAAAATTGATAACAAATACCAAAAAGCAAAGACTAGAAGTCTAGAGTAGAAGTTGGATTTTCAAAAATACAATATTAATGAAAAAAAATAAAGTCACAAAAATGATAAAATATATATATATATATATATATATATATATATGAAGTTTGCTTTAAAAATAGGGTCTCTTTTTT
>SJYA01003311.1:170268-182870 GCA_006410615.1 Neotragus moschatus | reverse complement strand
GCAGGAGAAGACGGGGACGACAAAGGATGAGATGGCTGGATGGCATCACTGACTCGATGGATGCGAGTCTGAGTGAACTCCAGGAGTTGGTAATGGACAGGGAGGCCTGGTGTGCTGCGATTCATGGGGTCGCAAAGAGTCGGACATGACTGAGTGACTGAACTGAACTGAATAGTAGGTTATAAAAATGAAAATTAAAGGAGTAATAGAAGACTTAAAAATAAAAGCAATTAATTGGGAGAGTGGCATTGTAACATGTATGATATCATAAGTGAAACAAATCGCCAGTCTAGGTTCGATGCAGGAGGCTTGGGACTGATGCGTGGGGATGATCCGGAGGGATGGTGAGGGGAGGGAGTGGGGAGGGGGGTCGGGATTGAAAAGAAAAATTTAAACTTAAAAAAAACAATTAATTAAAGAATGTAGTAAAAATAGTAGAAATATATTTAGGACATTCTCTGGTGGTGGTGTGGGCAGTGTAGGGCAGTTCATTTTCGAATAGTTCCTTGATCTGGCTTATATTTCTCAAGATCTACAGGCCCTTTCCTATGTAGTCAGTGTGAACTAATTAATTTATTAGTATTAATCTATTTCACCTGTCACTTCCAAGGAGGGTCCCTCTGTTTTAGCTTCTTCTGTTTGCTGGTCTCTTCAGTGTCTAATTCCTGCCCTGACACAAGGGGGCGGTGGTGGACACTTTTTTAGGCTCACTTGTTCAGTCGTGCTGTGGGGAGGGAGGGACGCTGCAAACAAATAACACTGGCTTGTGCTTTCAGTGTTTCAACCACACTGGGTTCCCCCTGCTCACGGCATGTGTGCTTTCCCTGTCTGAACTGCTTAGGCCCTAGGTTGTTCTGCCAGGAATTGTCTGAGGCTGGCCCTGGGTTGTATGCACTTCTCAGGTCTAAGGCACTCAGGTTCAGGTACTTGGGTAGTCCTCAGAGATGCAGACTCCGTTGGGCCTGCGTTTTGTGCCCTTCCCAGATCCGAGCAGCTCAGGTGACCAGATGTTTGGCGAGCTCAGTTGCTGTGACTTCTCTTTTCCCCTGACCCTACCGCTTGGTTTTCTGGGTATACAACCAGTGCACATTCTCAGATGGATGTTGACCATCCAGAATCCCAAGAAATCTTGGTTAGCAATGAAGCCTGCTTGCAATTTGGTAGATAATGCCTCTCTGGGGCCGCGATTGCCCCCTTCTGGCTCTAGCTGCCCTCGCATGCCTGTCACTGTGGGGGTATGAGGGTGGGCCTGTCTGCAGCTGGCTAGCTCTGCTCAGTCCTTTGTTCTGTGAGCAGGCCTGGTGGTGTCTTATGTTAGGGCTTTTCGTGTGGTAGCTATCCCACAGTCTGGCTTGCTATCCCAAGTTAGTTCCCTCAGATTGCCCTCTGGGCATTCAGGCCTGGTTCTTACTCTAAGCAATACAGCCCGTGCCTCCCTGCCCAGCCCCTGATTGCTAGTGGTGGATGCAGGTATCTGCGCTGCTTCTCCACTGAGGGAGTTACCATTGGGCATGCAATCTGTGGGTTTTAATTATATATTTATTTTTCCTCCCAGTTATGTTGCCCTCTGTGGTTCTAAGGCTTGCCACAGACTCAGCAGTAAGAGTGTTTCCTGGTGTTTGGAAACTTCTCTCTTTTTTAAGACTCCCTTCCCAGGATGGAGCTCTTTTGTCTCTCTTTTTGTCTTTTATATTTTTTCCTACCTCCTTTCAAAGACAGTGGGCTGCTTTTCTGGGTGCCTGATGTCCTCTACTGGCATTCAGAAGTTGTTTTGTGGAGTTTACTCAGCGTTCAAATGTTCTTTTGAAGAATTTGTGGGGGAGAAAGTGGTCTTCCCATCCTATTCCTCTGCCATCTTAATGGTACAAAATTGATAACAAATACAACAATCTAGAGTAGAGGTTAGACTTTCAAAAATACAGTATTAAAAAAAAGAACAAAATTGCAGATGGTATCTAAAAAACATGAAATTTGCTTTAAAAATAGTGTCTTTTTTTTTTCAAGGTAATAGTAGGTTTTTTTTAAAACAGTAAAAGGGTAATAAAGAACTGAAAACTTTTTTAATTTTTAAAATGGTAATAGTAAAATATATATAGGAATTTCTCTGGAACTCTTGAGGGCAGTGTGTGGTCAGTTCAGTTTCAGATAGTTCCTTATACTTCTTCTCAACATCTATAGGTCCTTTCCAATGTAGCCAGTGCTAACTATAGGGTTAATCTGTTGCACTTGTCACTTCCAAAGCTGCTTCCTCTTCTTTGTTTATTTTGGCTTCCTCTGTTTGCAAGTCTCATCAGTATCTAACTTCTATCCTGACACAAGGGCACAAAGATGGTCATTTATTTAGGCTCACTTGTTCAATTGTGCTGCGAGGAGGGAGGAACACTGCAAACAAATATCGCTGGCATGTGTGGGAGTGCTCTCAATGTCTGAAAAACACTGGGTTTGCCCCTGCCCATGGCATGTGTGCTTTCTCAGTCTACATTGCTTGGGCTCCAGGTTACTCTGCCATGGAACTGTCTAAGGCGGGCCCTGAGTTGAGTGCACTTCCCAGATCTACGCCACTCAGGTTCAGGTTCTTGGGTACTTCACAAAGGCACAGACTCAGTTGGACCTGAGTTTTGTGCCCTTCCAAGTCCAAGCAGCTCAGGCAACCAGGTGCTTGGCAAGTGCACTCTCCCCAGGTACAGTGCATCTTATCTCACCTCCCCAGGCCCAGCAGTTTGGTTTCCTGATGTGCAGCAGGAGTGCCTTGTCAGGTGTGCCATGTGTCTCCTCTGGAGAACTGACCTCTGGCTGTGGCCCTCCTGGCAGTTGTTAATCATACAGGATGCCAGGAAGACTTGGTTAGCAACTGGAAGCCTGCTCACAGTTTGCTAGGATATGCCATTTCTGGGGCCGAGTTTGCCCCTTTCCTCCCAGCTCTGGCTGGTGCCCACCTGCCTCCCTGCCTCCGGCAGGGGATGGGCTGGTCTGCAGCTGGCTAACTCTCCTCTGGTATTCACTCAGTCCTTTGTTATGTGAGCATGCCTGGCAGTACTTTAGGTTAGAGCTTTTCATGGGAAAGTTCTCTCTCTCTTTCTCTTTTTTTTTCCCCCTCTCTGGCTATTCCAAGGTTTGGGTTGCTATCTCATGTTAGCTCCCTCAGATTGCCCTGAGGACATTCAGGCCCAATATTTACCCTAAGCAATGCAGCCCGTGCCTCCCTGTTCAGCCGCTGCTTGCTGGGGGCAGACACAAGCCTCTGGTCTACTTCTTCACTGGGAGTTGCCATTAGGCACATAATTTGTGGGTTTTATTTATTTTTTCCTCTCAGTTATGTTGCCCTCTGAGATTCCAAAACTCCCCACAAACCTGCCAGTGTTTGGAAATTTCTCTTTTTAAGACTCCCTCCGCAGGACAGGTATCTGTCCCTAACTCTTTTGTCTCTCTTTTTATCTTTTATATTTTGTCCTACTTCCTTTTGAAGACAATGGGCTACCTTTCTGGGTACCTGGTGTCCTCTGCCAGCATTTAGAAGTTATTTTGTGGTATTTTTTCAGCGTTCAAATGATCTTTTGATGAATTTGTGGGAGAGAAAGTGGTCTCCTCGTCCTATTCCTCTGCCATCTTAGTGACACCCCTTTGCAATTTTTTGAAAGAGTTTTAGAAGGATAGGCATGATCTCTTCTCTAAATTTTTAACAGAATACCCCTTTCAAGTTATTTGGTCTTGGGCTTTTGTGTTTTGGAAGATTTCTGATTACAGCTTCAATTTCAGACCTTATAACTGGGTTGTTCATAATTTCTATTTCTTCCTGATTCAGTCTTGGAGGATTAAACTTTTCTAAGAACCTGTCCACTTCTTCCAGGTTATCTATTTTATTGCCATATAGTTGTTCATAATACTCTCTTATAATCCTTTGTATTTCTGCATTGTCTCTTCTAACTTCTACTCTTTCATTTCTAATTTTGTTGATTTTATTCTTCTGTCTCTCTTTTTTTTCTTGTTGAGTCTGGCTAAATGTTTGTCTATTTTGTCTATCTTCTCAAAGAACCAGCTTTTCGTTTTATTAGTCTTTACTATTGCTTCTTTCATTTATTTTTCATATATTTTTGCTCCCATGTTTATTTCTGTCCTTCTATTAATCTTTTTTTTTTCTTATTTTTCCAGTTGCTTTAAGTGTAAAGTTAGGTTCTCTATTCAATGTTTTTCTTGTTTCTTGAGGTAGTCTTGTATTGCTATAAACTTCACTCTTAGAACTGCTTTTGCTACATCCCCTAGGTTTTGAGTTATCGTGTTTTCATTGCCATTTGTTTCTAGAATATTTTTTTATTTCTCTTTTGATTTCTTCAGTAATATGTTGGTTATTTAGAAACGTGTTGTTTAGCCTTTATGTGTTTGTGTTTCTTACAGTTTTTTTTTCTTGTAATTACTATCTAGTCTCATAGCATATTGGTCAGAGAAGATGCTTGATATGATTTCAATTTTCTTAAATTTACTGAGGTTTGCTTTGTGACCCAACATGTGGTGTATCCTGGAGAAAGTTCCTTATGCACTAGAAAAGGTGTATTCTTCTCCATTTGGCTGAAATTTCCTTAAGATGTCAATGAGATACATCTTATCTAATGTGTCATTTAAGACTTGTGTTTCCTTATTAATTTTTTGTTTTGATGATCTGTCCATTGGTGTGAGTGGGGTGTTAAAGTCCCCTACTATGATTGTGTTGCTTTCAGTTTTTCCTTTTATGTCTGTTAGTGCTTGTCTTGTATTGAGGTGCTCCTATGTTGGGTGCATAGATATTACAATTGTTATGTCTTCCTCTTGGATTGATCCCTTGATCATTATGTAGTATCCTTCCTTATCTCTTGTAATCTTCTTTATTTTAAGGTCTATTTTGTCTGATATGAGGATTGCTACTCCAGGTTTCCTTTGCTTCCCATTTTCATGGAATACTTTTTCCATCCCCTCACTTTCAGTCTATGTGTGTCTTGAGGTCTGAAGTGGGTTTCTTGCAGACAGCATATATATGGGTCTTGTTTTTATATCCATTCAGCCAGTCTGTTTCTTTTGCTTGGAGCATGTAGTCCATTTATATTTAAAGTGATTATTGATATGTATGTTTCTATTGCCATTTTCTAATTGTTTGGGGTTGATTTTGTAGATCTTTTTTCTTCTTTTATGTTTCATGACTATAGAAGTCAATTTAACATTTGTTGTAAAGCTGGTTTGGTGGTACTGAATTCTCTTAACTTTTGCTTGTCTGAAAAGCTTTTTATTTCTCCATCAATTTTGAATGAGATCCTTGCTGGGCAAAGTAATATTGGTTGTAGATTTTTCCCTTTCAGTACTTAAATATATCCTCCCATTCCCTTCTGGATGAGTTTCTGCAGAAAGATCACCTTTTAAGCATATGGAGTTTCCCTTGTGTGTTACTTGTTTATTCTCCCTTGCTGCTTTTAATATTATTTCTTCGTGTTTAGTCTTTGTTAGTTTGATTAGTGTGTGTCTTGGCATGTTTCTCCTTGGGATTATTCTATATGGGACTCTCTGTGCCTCTTGGATATGATTGGTTATTTCCGTTTCCATGTTGGGGAGATTTTCATCTATAATCTCTTCAAAAATTTTCTCATACCATTTCTTTTTCTCTTCTTCTCCTGGGACCCCTATAATTCAAATTTTGGTGCATTTGATGTGGTCCCATAGGTCTCTGAGACTGTTCTCAGTTCTTTTCATTCTTTTTGCTTTTTTCTGCTCTTCAGAAGTTATTTCCACCATTTTATCTTCCAGCTCATTGATTCGTTCTTCTACTTCAGTTATTCTGCTATTGATTTCTTCTGCTGCTAAGTTGCTTCAGTTGTGTCTGACTCTGTGCGACCCCATAGACAGGAGCCCACCAGGCTCCTTGTCCCTGGGATTCCCCAGGCAAACTAGAGTGGGTTGCCATTTCCTTCTCCAATGCATGAAAGTGAAAAATGAAAGTGAAGATGCTCAGTCATGTCTGACTCTTAGTGACCCCATGGACTGCAGCCTACCAGGTTCCTCCGTCCATGGGATTTTACGGGCAAGAGTACTGGAGTGGGGTGCCATTGCTTATTTCAGTAATTGTGTTGTTTCTCTCTGTATGCTTATTCTTTAATACTTCTAGGTCTTTGTCAATTGATTCTTGCATTTTCTCCATTTTGTTTTCAAGGTTTTTAATCATCTTTACTGTCATTATTCTCAATTCTTATTTTGCATAATTTTCCTTTTCCCTCTTCATTTATTTGGACTTCTATGTTTCTAGTTTGCTCCTTCATTTGTGCAGTATTTCTCTGCCTTTTCATTTTTCAAGTATTGTGTGTGAGGTCTCCTTTTCCCAGGTTTCAAAGAAAGATGAATTCTTTCCTTGAAGAAGGTTGAATTCTTTCTTACTTTTGGTTTCTGACCTCCAAAAGTTGGTCCAGTGGTTTGTGTAAGCTTTGTATAGGGTGAGATTTGTGCTGAGTTTTTGTTTGTTTGTTTTCCTCTGATGGGCAAGGCTAAATGAGGTGGTACTCTTGTCTGCTGATGATTGGGTTTGTATTTTTATTTTGTTTGTTTTTTAGATGAAACGTCCTGCACAGGGTACTATGGGTAGTTGAGTGATGCTGGGTCTTGTATTCAAGTGGTTTCCTTTGTGTGAGTTCTCAGTATTTGGTACTCCCTTGGGTTAGTTCTCTGGTAGTCTAGGTGCTTGGCGTCCCCTTCCAAAGGCTCAGTGTTTGATCTCTGGTCAGGAACAAATATTCCACAAGTGGTTTTTTATGGCATTAAGGGAGAGTATAACAAATCTCCAGAAACGAGAAATCAAACCAATGGTACTTACAAAATCAGGCACATAATAATTAAAATAGTGGAATATACACATATACATATATACCCATGAGCAAAGTGAAAACAGTATAACAAAAATAAAGTATTGGAAACCCACTCCAGTGTTCTTGCCTGGAGAATCGCAGGGATGGGGGAGCCTGGTGGGCTGCTGTCTATGGGGTTGCACAGTCGGACATGACTGAAGCGACTTAGCACCAGCAGATTGATCTGGTGAACCAAGGAAATCAAAAATTATATTTACCAATTAAGAACAAAAATAACTTAAGCACAAACTGGAAAGCAAAACTAAAGCAAGGTGCCAACTGGAGGATAAAGCAATGAAAACAAAACCAACAAATATGTTGAGAGGAAAAGAAAGAAATAATAGATATGCAAAGTTAAATAGAGGTAGATGAATAATATTTATATGCATTAAAGATTAACTGAAAGGGGAAAAGAACAGTAGGAAATTCAAAGGAATAAATGTAAAAAAAATAAATATAATAGGTTTTTAAAAATTAAAATCATAAAGAGAGAAGAGGAAAAAATGGAAGAAGAAAAAAGGGGGAAAAAAGAAAACTCTACAGAACTGCAAAAGTCCAATGTAGAGGCAGAGGTTTATAATAACAATAGAAGTGTGACTTAATATACACATATACATATATACACATAAGCAAAATCAAAACAGTCCAACAAAAATTAAGTACAATAGATTGACCTGGCAAACAAAGGAAACCAAAAATTATATCTACCAGAACAAAATTAATTAAAACACAAAATGGAAAACAAAACTAAAGCAAGGTGCCAATTGGGGAATAAAGCAAGGAAAATAAAGCTAACAAATATGTTTTGAGGAAAGGAGAGAAAGAAAAGAAAGAATAGATGTGCAAAGTTAAATAGAGGTAGATAAAGAAGATTTATACACATTAAATATTAACTGCAAGGGGAAACAAACATTAGGAAAAACAAAGGAATAAATGTAGAAAAATAATAATGTATTTTAAAAAGTATAATTAAAATAAGAGAAAAGTAAAAAAAAGTGGGAAACTCCACAGAACTGTAAAAGCCCAACAGAGAGGCAGAGGTTTATAACAACTATATAAAAAAAAAATGTGACTGAGGAAAAAGAAAAGAAAAAAAGCTCAAAGGCTTAATTGAATTTCTTAGTACCAATAAAATTGACAGCTACAACAGATGTGTGAAAAAAGGGGAAAAAAAAGAAAGAAAGAACACATAAGAATCTACAGAACAACTCAGAAAAATAAGAATAATAAATGTTTTTCTTGTGTCTCTGCTGTCAGAGTTCTTTCCCGCGCTGGAAATCACAGTCCACCTTACCTCTCTGGGATGCCCTCCAACACTACTGCTCTCTAGACCTGCTTTGGAGGCTGCTCATATTCTAATCTGGTCCTACTCCTGTGTGCTCTTGCCTCCAATGTCCACAGCTGTCAGAGCTAGTGCATTTTCTTTTGTGGAGACTCTCAGTGGCCTTTTATATATTCCATAGACACAGAGTCTGCTTAGTTGATCATGTGGATTTAATCTACCACTTGTACAACTGGTGGGAATGTTTTGGGTCTTCTTCCTTAGCCACACTGACCCTGGGTTTCAGATGTGGTTTTATTTCCACCTCTGCATGTGGTTCGTCCACTGGGGTTTAGCTCCTGAGGCTGCCCTGGAGGGCTTGGGTTTGCCCCCTGTGAGGGCCAGGTGTGGAAGTGGTGCATCTGCTTGGGTCACAGGGGTTCTGGCAGCACCATGTACTCTGAGGGGTTGGCGTCTAGGGCAGCAGGAAATATAGTGTTCTAGAAGGCTATGGCAACCTGTATTGGCCAATACACTCCATCGTTCTTGCCTGGAGAACCCCTTCTCTGAAAGAAAAGTCTGGCAGGCCACAGTCTACTGGATCGCAAAGAGCTGGACAGGATCAAAGCGACCCTGCCTACATAAACACCAGACTTTTTTTTTTTTTTTTTTTGCCTGTGGAAGCTCTGCCCCAGTGAGAGTTGAGTGTGAAGGTGATGCAACTGCTTGGCTTGCAGGGACACTGGCAGCACCGAGTGTTCAGGGACACAAACTGCCTCCACGGCAGGAGTAATGACCCTATCAGAGTCTTTTTGAGCCTCTTGTANCTACAAACACACCAGTTTTTTTTTTTTTTTTTTTTTGCCTGTGGAAGCTCTGCCCCAGTGAGAGTTGAGTGTGAAGGTGATGCAACTGCTTGGCTTGCAGGGACACTGGCAGCACCGAGTGTTCAGGGACACAAACTGCCTCCACGGCAGGAGTAATGACCCTATCAGAGTCTTTTTGAGCCTCTTGTAGCTGGAGATCAGAAGGCTTCTTTGGCTAGTCTTTCTTCGTAACTCCGCCCATTCAGGCTCTTAAAGGGATCCCTTAACTGGGGTACTTCTCTTTTTTTTGGCAAGTCAGACACATAGAGAGGCTCCCATGACTGGGGTCCTACTCTATAGATTGGCACATGAGGCACAACCCCTGGGTGGGGTCCTACTCTGTAGTGCAGTGTGCTGTCTATGTTGGCATGTGGGGAGAGAGAGGCTATGGTGATGGGTCCATCCCCTATGTGTGACTTAGCATTATTGCTTTGCTTCCATGACTGCCTGGCTTTCCTCCACAGACATTTCCCACCACAATCTCCTCCTTCACATCCCTTTGATCCGTCTCTCTGCTGTCGACAGCAGCCCTCGCACTGGGATTGCTTCACAATCCCTTAAGTCCAGCTCCCAGCTGCTGCCCCTTCCAGGAGACCCATGTTCCTGCTCAGTGTATGTATGGCTGTGGCATGGACTGTCTGATTCTCGTTCCATTTAGGCTGCCACAGATCAGCTGTTTCAGCCTTAAATATTTCTCCTCTGACTCAGGCAATTGCCCCACTGTGGGGATCAGAACCCTGCTTCAGTTCCCCCACCCACTGAGGGTATGTCCAGTCCTACTAATACTCTTGTTTTTCCCTGTTGTTCCTTCCTCTTACAGAGTTTTGTGTGGTTCTATATATTCTTTTCCACCAGTCAGGTCCTCCTTTATGCACTCAGCTGGTGTTCTGCATGCACTTTTGTGTCTGTATGTGTATTCTTGATGTGTCCATGGAGAATGATGTACTCCACATCCACCTACTCCTCCACCATCTTTTTCTCTATATATGTTTTGTTCTTTATATATGTGAGTCTGTTTCTGTTTCACTGCATAAATTTATAAGTTTTATATTTTAGACTTTACAAGTGATAGTATAGAATATTTATTTTACTGTCTAGGTCCATCCACATTATTCTAAATGGCAGAATTTCATTCTTTTGTATGATTAAGTAATATCCCATTGTATACATATACCACATCTTTATTTATTCGTCTCTTGATGGACATTTAAGTTGCTTCCGTATCTTGGTTGTTGTAAATATTACTGCTATGAACATTGGGCTGCATGTATCTTTTCACCAACTAGTCCTTTTTTTCAGATATATATACCCAGGAACTACTAGATGATATGGTAATTTTATTTTTACTTTTTAAAGAAATCTCATTACTGTTTTCCATAATGTTATGCCAATTTACATTCCAACCAACAGTATACAGCTGTTCCCGTTTCTTTACATTCTTATTAACATTTGTTATTTGTGGAGTATTTGATGGCAGCCATCCGGACATTTGTGAAATGATATATCATTGTGGACTTAAGAAGGAATTTGTATAATGTCAAATTTACCACAAAGATATATCAACTTTAAGCTTATATGCCTCAAGCATCACAGATCCTAAATATGTGAAGAAAACATTGACAGAATTAGAGGAAGAGAAGACAGGTCAGATAAATAGTAAAATTCTATTTTCAATATTGAATAAAGCAACAAGACAGGAAATCAGGAAAAAGAAAAGAAAGAAAGAAAAATAACAAACATGAAGAATACTATAAAACAATAGACCTGAGCTGATGTATAGAGAAAATTCTATCCAACAATGGCAAAATTCACATTTATATCAAATTCACACAGAACAATCTCCAGGATAGATTACATGTTAGTCCAAAGAAATAAGTCTTGTAAATTTAAGACTATCAAAATCATATAAAGTGTGTTTCCAACAACAATGGAATAAAATGAGAAATTAATGGTGGAGGGAAAAATGAAAATCTAGAAATTAAAAATGCAAATACAATGCTAATTAAACAATCAATGGTCAAAGAAGAAATCTTAATGATCAAAGATAGATTAGAAAGTATCCTGAGACTACTGAATATAATAACATATCAAAACCTATGAGATGCTAAGAGAAACTTTTAACTGTAAATACTTACTTTATAAAAATAATGACTCCTTCAAAAAAAAAAAATCCCTGGCTGCACACATTAAGAAAAAGAGAAAAGAAAAAATAAACAAACCTGCAGCTAAATGCAGGAAGGAAATAATAAAGATTAGAGCATTAAACTGTGGAAAATTCTTAAAGAGATGGGAATAACAGACCACCTGACCTACCTCTTGAGAAATATGTATGCAGGTCAGGAAGCAACAGTTAGAACTGGACATGNTGGGACTGATGCATGGGGATGATCCAGGGAGATGGGGTGCATTGGGAGGGGGGAGAGGGGGTCAGGATTGAGAGCTCATATACACTCGTGGCTGATTCATGTCAATGTATGGCAAAACGAATACAGTATTGTAAAGCAAAACAAACTAAAAAAATAAAAATTAAAAAAATCAAGCATAAAATTAAAAAAAGAAACATTTTTAAAAATCACAAATGAACAGTCTAACCTTACACCCAAAACAGCTACAGAAAAGGAAAAAAAAAAACCCAAAGTCAGCAGAAGGAAAGAAATTATAAAGATAAGAGCAAAAATAAATGCCATAGAGACCAAGAAAAATCAATGAAACTAAAAGCTAATTATGAAAGGATAAATGAAATTGATAAATATTTAGTGAGACTCATCAAGAAGAAAACTGATAAACTTTTAGTGAGACTCATCAATTAATAAAATTAGGAAAGAAAAAGAATGTTACAACAGACACCACAGAAATAAAATGGATCATAAGAGACTACTACAAGCAACTATATGCAATAAAATGGATGAATAAGTAATAAATGGACTAAGGTAAAATATCCCAAGACAAAGGAGAATGAAATAGAAATATAAATAGACCAATCACAATTTTAAAATTGAAACTGATGTTGAAACACCAAACAAACAAAAGTCCAGAACCATTTGGCTTCACAAGAGAATTCTATCAAACATTTAGAGAAGAGTTAATAGCTATCCATCTGAAACTGTTTCTGAAGATTGCAGAGGAAGAAGTACTCATAAACTCATTCTATTGGGTCTCTATCACCCTGATACCAAGACCAAAAATAGATGCCTCCAAAAAAGGAAACTATAGACCAGTATCACTGATGACATAGACACAGCAATCCACAATAAAATACAAGCAATCTGAATCCAACAATACAATAAAAGGATCATACACCATGATCAAGTGGGATTTATCCCAAGGATACAGGTAGTTTTCAAAAACTGCAAATCAATCAGTGTGACACACTACATCAGTAAATTGAAGGAAAAAAATATATAATCATCTTAATAGATGAAGGAAAAACTTTTGACAAAATTCAACACCCATTTATCATAAAAACACTCCAGAAAGTGGGCATAGAAGGAACATACCTCAACATAATAAAGGCCATATATGAAAGACTTACAGCTACAGAATACTTAGTGTTGAAAAGCATTTCCTCTAAGATCAGGAACAAGATTAAGATATCCATTCTTGCCAATTTTATCCAACACA
>SJYA01003311.1:152850-170080 GCA_006410615.1 Neotragus moschatus | reverse complement strand
GCAAAAGGCAGAGAAGAAAAAGAAATAAAAGGAATCCACTTTGGAAAAAAAAGTAAAACTGTCGCTGTTTGCAGATGATATGTTCACACACACAGAGAAGCCTAAAGATGGTATCATCAATAAATTTGGTGAGATTGAAGGATGTAAAATTAATACGCAGAAATCTGTTGCATTTCTATACACTAAAAAGGAAATACCTAAAAGAGAAATTTAAAACCATTCCCATTTACCATCAAATCAAGAAGAATAAAATACCTATGAATAAACCTGAGGAGACAAAAGACCTGTACTCTAAAAAAGGCACTGATGAGCTAAACCAAAAGGCACTGATGAAATAAATCAAAGATTAAACAAATAGATAGAAAGATATACCATGTTCTTGGATATAAGAAATTAATATTGTCAAAGTAACTATAGTCCTCATGGAATCTACAGATTCAGTGCAATTCCTATCAAATTACCAGCGGCATTTTTCAAAAAAACCAGAAAAAAATTCTTAAAATTTGCAAGAAAACACAAAAGGCCCAGAATAGCCAAAACAATACTTAAAGAAGAAAGAAGCTGGAGATATCAGCCACCCTATCTTCAGACTATACTACAAAGCTACAGCCATCAAAACCATATGATACTGAGACAAAAACAGAAACACAGGTCAATGGAACAGGATGGAAAGCCCAGAAATAAACTCATGCACCTATGGTCAATTAATCTATGACAAAGGAGGCAAGCATATACATTCTTAAAAAGAAAGTCCCTTCAATAAACAGTACCGGAAAAACTGGACAGCCACATGTAAAAATAAAACTACGACATTCTTTAACATGACACACAAAGATACACTTAAAGTGGAATAAAGACATATATAAAACTAAACACTATAAAACTCTTAGAGGACAACGTTGGCAGATCACACTTTAGCATACATTGTAGAAATGTTTTTGATCCATGACTCAGAATAATGATAACAGAAATAAATAAATGGGACTTAATTAAACTTAAAAGCATTTGCCCAGCAAAAGAAACCATAACAAAATGAAAAGACAACCCACAGAGTGATAGAAAATAATTTCAAAGGATGAAACCTAAGGGATTAGTCTCCAAAGTTTTCAAAGAGCTCATGCATCTCAATATCTAAAAAACAAACACCCCAATCAAAAACTGGCTAAAGACATATACATTTCTCCAAAGAACAGATACACATGGCCAAGAGGCATATGAAATGATGCTCAACATCACTAATTACTGGAGAAATCCAAATCAGAACTGCAGTGAATTATAACCTCACAGTTGTTAGAATGGCCATCATCAAAAAATCTACAAACAATGAATTATGGAGATGATGGGTAGAAAAGGGAATCTTTCTACATTATTTGTTGACATGTAAATTGGTATAGCCACTATGGAGAATACGGAGGTTCCTCAAAAAACTAAAAATTGAGAGCTACCATATGATCCAGCAATCCCATTTCTCAGCATATAGCTGGAGAAAATTATAATTTTAAAATATATATATACTCCAGTGTTCACCTTATCACTATTTACAGTAGCCAGGACACGGAGGGAATCTAAATGTCCATCAACAGAGAACTGTATAAAGAAGATGTAGTGCATATATACAATGGGATATTAACTGGGTCATAAAAAATAAAGTACTGTCATTGCAGCAACATGGATGGACATAAAGATTATCATACTGAGTGAAGTAAGTCAGATAGAGAGAGACAAATGTCATGTTATCACTTATATGTGGAATCTTAAAAAGGCTATAAATGAACTTATCTACAAAACAGAAAAGAGTGTCAGATGCAGGAAATCTACTTATGGGTACCAGGGTGTAAGAAGGGAGGGAAAATTTTGGAGATTAGCATTGAGATATACAAACTACTATGGGTACCAGGGTGTAAGAGGGGAGGGAAAAATTTGAAGATTAGCATTGAGATATACACACTACTATGGGTACCAGGGTATAAGAGGGGAGGGAAAAATTTGGAGATTAGCATTGAGATATACACACTACTTATGGGTACCAGAGTGTAAGAGGGGAGGGAAAAATGCTACTATATATAAAATAGATTACTAATAACAACCTACTGTATAGCACAGGAAACTCTATTCAATAGTCAGTAATAAGCTATATTTGACTACACGAAAGTATTTGTGTGGATCACAGCAAACTGTGGACAATTCTTAAAGAGATGGGAATACCAGACCACCTTACCTGTCTCTGCAGAAACCTGTATTCGGATCAAAAAGCAACAGTTAGAAACAATCATGGGAACAACTTAGCAACTGAACAACAATAACAATGAACAATGAATGAGGAAAGAATCTTTAAAAAAGTTGATAAATGTATATGTGTAACATAATTCCCTTTGCTGTACAACAGAAATTAATACAACAATGTCAATAAACTATATAGCAACAAATTTTTTTTAATTGAAGTTGTCACTAGAAATAAGACCTTTAAAATTATAAAGGTAGGTAGGTTTAGTCACTAAGAAGTATCAAACTCTTGCGACCCTATGGAATGTAGCCCTCCAGGCTCTGTCCATGGGATTTCCCAGAAAGAATACTGGAGTGGTGCCATTTCCTTCTCCAGGGGAATTTTTCTGACCCAGGTATTAAGCACAGGTCTTCTGCATTGCAAGCAGACTCTTTACTGACTAAGCCACCAGAGAATAATTATAAAGCATAAATGTAAATTAAAAGAGATTTTTAGAGTAGTTCAAACCACTACACAACTGTAGTTGTCTACAAGAAACCTACCTACTTTAAATACAAAGGCACATATAGATAAAAAGTAAATGGATTAAGAAAGCTTGCCATAACAACACTAGTCAAAATAATGTGGGACTTTGTAGTACAAATAAAGTCCTCTCTTTTATCACCCTCCACTGGTAGAACTCACACTCTGCCCCGATTTCTGTCCTTGACATTTAGCTATGTGACATTTGTCAATCCACATATGAACTGTAGCCCTCCAGGCTCCTCTGTCCATGGGGATTCTGTAGGCAAAAATACTGAAGTGGGTTGCCATGCCCTCCTCCAAGGGATCTTCCTGACCCAGGGATCAAACCTGGGTCTCCTGCATTACAGGTGGATTCTTTACCATCTGAGCCACTAGGGAAGCCCAATCCACATTGTAAAAATTAGTAAAGCTTACATTCTTTCCTAATTGTAGATAAATGTACAAATAAAACACCAGTACCCCTGCAAAAAAAGAATATAGGAGTAGCTAGATTAATTTTAGAGCAGACTTCAAAGGAAGGACAGTTATAGCAGATTTAAAAGGGACATTTCATATAGAAAAAGATTCAATTCTCAAAGAGAACATAATTTTTTATGTGTATACCTAACAACACATCATCAAACTGCATGAAGCAAAAACTGATAGCAGAAATACACAAGTTTGCTATTATAGTTGATGACTTTAACACCTTTCTTCAGAAATGTAAAGGCCCAGGAGGCAGAAAATCAATAAAGACATGATTAAACTCAACACCATTTATCAACTGGCAATAATGGACATCTTTTGAATACTTCTTCAAAAAACAGAATACACACAGTGTTCTCAAGCTCACACAGAAAAATCATCAATATAGAACACAATCTCATCTATAAAAGATCTTAATAAATTTAAAAAGTAGAAACCATACAATGTCTGCTCTCAGTCTACCAGAGAGCAGACATAAAAAAGGAGCTAAACTAGAAACAAATAACATAAAGATAGGTGGAAAATTCCAGAGTATGTGGAGATTAAGAAACACACTTCAGAAAAATGAATTAAAGAGGAAATTTCAAAGAAATCTAATCATATTGTGAACCACATGAAAACCAAAACACAACTTATCAAAATTTGCAGTAAAAGCAGTGCCTACAGGGAAATTTATAACATTGAAGACATGTATGAGAAACGAAGGAAGATCTAAACCAATAATTTAAGTTTCTACCTTGTATGACTAGATAAAGAAGGATTAATTAAATCAAAGTAAACATAAGAGAAATAATAATAATTAGAGTAGAAATCATTGAAATTAAAAGCAAGAAATCAATAGATATAATAATAGTAATAATAAAAAGCTTGGCCTTTGAAGGTCAATAAAATTGATAAGTATCTGGTCAGGTCAACTAAGAAAAGAAGCTAGAACATAAATTATTAGTGTTAGAAATGAAAGAGGACTTAAATACAAAGGTATGAGAATTAAAAGGATAACAAATACTATAAAAACTTTATGTCCACAAATACAGTAACTTAGATGAAAGCAGATCAATACTTTAAACTATATAATTTACCAAAATTCACAAAGGAATAAGCAATCTGAATAGGCTTATATCTATTGAAAATGAAATAAATAACCAATAAATTTTGAATATAGAAGGCACCTGTACCAGACAGATTCACTGGTAAGTTCTACCAAACATGTAAGAAAAACATTATACTGAGTCTCTTAAATTTCTTTCAGAGTATAGAAGTTGAGGGAATACATTTTTTAACTCATTCTATGAGGACGGTATTATCCTAACTCCAAAATCAGACAAAGATATTACAAACAAGAAAACTAAAGCCCAATATTTTTAATGAACATGAAATCCTCAACAAAATATTAGCCTTATCCAAAAGAGTCTAAAAAGAATTACACACTGAGACTGAATGAGATTTGTCCCTGGTGTGCAAAGCTGATTCAACATTCTATATAAAATCAATTAATGCAATCTTGGGGTCGCAGAGTCAGACACGACTGAGCGACTTTACTGAACTGAACTGAAGTGAACTGAAGGACTCCCCTGGTGGCTCAGATGGTAAAGCATCTGTCTACAATGCAGTAGACCTAGGTTCAATCCCTGGGTGGGGAAGATCTCCTGGATAAGGAAATGGCAATCCACTCCAGGACTATTGCCTGGAAAATCCCATGGACAGAGGAGCCTGGTAGGCTACAGTCCATGGGGTCGCAAAGAGTCGGACATGACTGAGCAACTTCACTTTCACTTTCATCACATCAACAGACTGAAGAACAATCATATGATCATATCAATGTTGTTATTCAGTCACTAAGTCCTATCCGACTATGCAACCCCATCAACTGCAGTATGCCAGGTTAATTTGGTGACACTATTCAACTAGCTCATTCTCTGTTGCCCTCAATCTTTCCCAGCACCAGGGTCTTTTCCAATGAAGCAGCNATCACATCAACAGACTGAAGAACAATCATATGATCATATCAATGTTGTTATTCAGTCACTAAGTCCTATCCGACTATGCAACCCCATCAACTGCAGTATGCCAGGTTAATTTGGTGACACTATTCAACTAGCTCATTCTCTGTTGCCCTCAATCTTTCCCAGCACCAGGGTCTTTTCCAATGAAGCAGCTCTTTGTATCATGTGCCCAAAGTGTTGGAGCTTCAACATCAGTCCTTCTATTGAATATTCAGGGTGGATTTCCTTTGGAGTTCACTGGTTTGATCTCCTGCAGTCCAAAGGATTCTCAACTATCTCCAGCATCACAGCTCAAAAGCACTAATTCTTCAGCACTCAGCCTTCTTTATGGTCCAACATTCACATCCATACATGACTACTGGAAACACCATAGCTTTGACTATATGTACTTTTGTCAGCAAAGTGATGTCTCTGCTTTTTAATATGCTTTCTATGTTTGTCATAGCTTTTCTTCCAAGCAGCAAGCCTCTTTTAATTTTGTAACGAGTAATTATCCACAGTGATTTTGTAGCCCAAGAAAATAAAATCTGCCACAATTTCCATTTTTTCCATCTTTTTGCTGTGAAGTGTTGGGACCAGATGCCATGATCTTAGTTTTTTGAATGCTGAGCTTTAAGAAAGCTTTTTCATTCTCCTCTTTCGCCTTCATCAAGAGGCTCTTTAGTCCCTCTTCACTTTCTGCCATTAGGGTGGTATCATCTGCATCAATAGAGGAAGAAAAAACATTTTGCAAATTCCATACCAATTTATGATAAAACTCTCAGATCTTTCACAGATTGATAAAGACTACAAAAACTGTACAACTAGCATTATACTTAATGGTGAGAAACTGGGAGCTTTCTCACTAAGATCACATACAGGGCAAGGATGTCCCCTTACTATTTTTTTAATACTATACTGTATAACCTTAGTAATGAAATAAGGGTAGAAAAGGAAATAAACGTTATACAGATTGGAAAGCAAGACAAAATTGCCTGTGTTCACTGATGATAAGTTCATCTATAAGAATACAAAAGAGACAGGAAATAATAAAGGGTTACAGAAAGGGTATAAGATTATTATACAAAATTGAAGTGCTTTCCTATATACCCATAATAAACAAGCAGAATTTGAAATTAACATAAAATAGCATTTACATTAATACATATGAAAATGAGATACTGATGTATAAATCTAACAAAATAAGTACAAGAGCTATATGAGAAAAACTACAAAAGTCTGACAAAGAAAATGACAAACAAATGAAGAGATATTCCATGTTCATGGATAGGAAGACAATATTATCAATATGTTATTTCCTTTCAACTTGCCTTACATATGCAGTCTATCCCTAATCCAAATCTCAGCAAATTACTTTATGAATTTTGATAACCTGAATCTAAAGTTACACAGAAAGGTAAAGGACACATAATAGCCAACATCACATTAAAGGAAGTCATGACTTAAATCAAAATACATATGACAATATGGTATTGGGGAAAAATAGACAAATATGAGGAACAAAATAGAAAGCCCATAAGTAGACACCATACTTATGGTCAACTTATCTTTGACAAAGGAGCAGAGGCGATATAAAGGAGCAAAAGGTATTATAACAGTACTGGAACAATTAGATATACACATGCAAAAAAGAAAGAAAAGAATCTAGAAACAGACATTATGTTTTTCACAAAATTAAAATAAATTGTAGACAAATGTGAAATACAAAATTATAAAATTCTTAGAAGATAGTATGAGAAAACCTAAGTGATCATGTATGTTGATGCCCTTTTGGATACTATATCAAACACATGATAGACAAAATAATTGANTGTACTCCTTTTCCTATTTGGAACCAGTCTGTTGTTCCATGTCCAGTTCTAACTGTTGCTTCCTGACCTGCATATAGGTTTCTCAAGAGGCAGATCAGGTGGTCTGGTATTCCCATCTCTCTCAGAATTTTCCACAGTTTATTGTGATCCACACAAAGACTTTGGCATAATCAATAAAGCAGAAATAGATGTTTTTTTTCTGGAACTCTCTTGCCTTTTCAATGTTCCAACAGATGTTGGCCATTTGCTCTCTGGTTCCTCTGCCTTTTCTAAAACCAGCTTGAACATCTAGAAGTTCACGGTTCACAAGCCTGGCTTGGAGAATTTTGAGTATTACTTTACTAGCATGTGAAATGAGTGCAATTGTGCAGTAGTTTGAGCATTCTTTGGCATTGCCTTTCTTTGGGATTGGGATGAAAACTGACCTTTTCTAGTCCTGTGGCCACTGCTGAGTTATCCAAATTTGTTGGCATATTGAGTGCAGCACTTTCACAGCATCTCCCATACAGTAACACAAATCAGTCATGAATACACACACACACACACACACACACACACACACACACACACATATATATATATATATCCTCTCATTCTTGAGCATCCCTCCCTTCCCACCATCCCTCCCCTATAGTTCATCAAAGAGCACCAGGCTGGGCTCAGTGTGTTATATAGCAACTTCCCACTAACTATTTTACACATGATAGTGCATATAGGTCGATGCTACTTTCTCAGTTAGTCCCATCCTCACCTTCCCCCACTGTATCCAAAGTCTTTTCTCTACTAGGTTCATCAGTATCTTTTTTCTAGATTCCATACATATATGCATTAATATGTGATATTTGTTTTCCTCTTCCTGACTTACTTTACTCTGTATAAGAGGCTCTAGGTTCATCTACCTCACTACAACTGACTCAGATTCATTCATTTTTATGGATGACGTTCCGTTATATATATATATACCACAACTTCTTTATCAATTATCTGTCAGTGGACATCCAGGCTGCTTCCATGTCCTGGATATTATAAATATTGCTGCAATGAACATTTTTATACATGTGTCTTTTAGAACTCTGTGTTTTGTTTTGTTTTTTTGTTTGTTTGTTTTTTAGTACATGTGCCTTACAATTGTGGTTTTTCTTTTAGCATTGTTATTTTCTCAGGGCATATGTCCTGTTGTGGGATTGCTAGTAGATTTATTGTGAAGTTTTTTAAGGAATCCACATACTGTTTTTCATAATGGCTGTATCAGTTTACATTCCCACCAACAGTGCAGAAGGGTTCCCTTTTCTCCACATCCTCTCCAAAATTTATTTTGTATAGAATTTTTGATGATGGCCATTCTGGTGTGAGGCAATATCTCATTATAGTTTTGATGTGTTTCTCTAATAGTGAGTGATACTAAGCATATTTTCATATTTTTATGGCCATCTGTATATCTTCTTTGCAGAAACATCTGCTTAGGGAATCTTCCCTTTTTTAATTGGGTTGTTTTCTTTTCTGATATTGATCTGTGTGATCTGCTTATATATTTTGGAGATTAATCCTTTGTCAGTTTGTTTGCAATTATTTTCTTTTTTAATTTCTTTTTTAAATTTTACTTTATTTTACTTTACAATATTGTATTGGTTTTGCCATACATCAACATGAATCCAATTATTTTCTCATTACATTTTGTTTATAGTTTCCTTTGCTGTGCAAAAGCTTTTAAGATTTATTAAATCTCATTTGTTTATTTCTGGTTTTATTTCCATTAATCTAGGAGGTGGGTCAGAGAGAATCTTGTGGTGATCTATGTCAATAAGTGTACTACTTATGCTTTCCTCTATAATTTTTGGCTTTACATTTAAGTGTTTGGGCTTCCCTCATGGCTCAGATGGTAAAGAATCTGCCTGCAATGTGGGATATCTGGGTTCAACCCCTGGGTTGAGAAGATTCTATGGAGAAGGGAATGGCAACCCACTCCAGTATTCTTGTTTGGAGAATTCCATGGACAGAGGAGGCTGGTGGACTACATACAGTCCATGGTGTCTTAAAGAGTTGGAAACTGAGAAACTAACAGTTTGTCTTTAATCCATTTTGAGTTTTTTTGTGTGTGTGGTGTTAGTAAGTGTTCCAGTATCATTCTTTTACACACAGCTGTCCAGTTTTCTCAAGACCACTTATTGAAGAGGCTGTCTTTTTTCCATTGTATATTCTTGTCTCCTTTGTCAAAGATAAGGTGCCCATATGTGCATGAGTTTATCTTTGCACTTTCTACTTTGTTCCATTGGTCCATATTTCTGTTTTTGTGCCAGTACCATACTATCTTAATGACAGTACCTTTGTAGAATATTTCAAAGAAAGTGAGTTTGATTCCTCCAGCTCCGTTTTTCTTTCTCAAGATTGCTTTGGCTCTTTGGGGTCTTTTGTATTCATACAAATTTTGAAATTTTTTGTTCTAGTTTGATGAAAAATGCCATTGGTAATTTGATAAGGATTTCACTGATTTAGTAGATTGCTTTGTCAGTACTGATTCTTCCAATCCAAGAACATGGTATATTGCCCCATCTGCTTGTATTGTTTGCATACAGATTGTTTTGTCTCTTGGAAAGTGAAAGTATTAGTCTCTCAGTCATGTCTGACTTTTTGTGACCCCATGGTCTATAGCCTGCCAGGCTCCTCTGTCCATGGAATTCTCTAGGCAAGAATACTGGAGTGGGTTGGGTTGCCATTTCTTTCTCCAGGGGATCTTGCTGACCCAGGAATCAAACCTGAGTCTCCTCAATTGCAGGCAGATTCTTTACCATCTGAACCAAGAGGGAAGGTTTATGCCTAGATATTTTATTCTTTATGTTGCAATGGTGAATGGGATTGTTTCCTTAGTTTCTTTCTGATTTTTCATTATTAGTGTATAGAAATGCAAGTAATTTCTGTGTATTAATTTTACATCCTGCAACTTTACTAAATTCATTGATTGCCTCTAGCAGTTTTTTGGTGGCATTTTAGCATTTTCTATGTACAGAATCATGTCCTCTGCAAAGAGTGAGAGTTTCACTTCTTTTCCAATATGGATTCCTTTTGTTTTTTTTTTCTTCTCTGATTATTGTGGCTAAGGCTTTCAAAACTATATTAAGTAAAAGTGGCAAAAGTGGCATCCTTGTCTTGTTCCTGCCCTTAGAGGAAATGCTTTCAGTTTTTCACCATTGAGAATAATGTTTGCCATGTGTCATATATAGCCTTTATTATGTTGAGGCAGGTTCTTTCTATTACTGATTTTCCAGAGAGTTTTTAATTGTAAATTGGTGTTGGATTTTGTTGAAAGCTTTCTCTTCATCTATTGAAATGATCGTGAGTTTTATCTTTCAATTTGTTAATATGATGTATCACATTGATTGATTTGCATATATTGATTCCTTGCACCCCTGGGATAAACCCATTTTATCATGATGTGTGATTCCTTTAATATGTTGTTGAATTCTGTTTTCTAGAACTTTGTTGAGATTTTAAAGATCTATGTTCATCAGTGATATTGGCCTATAATTTTCTTTTTGTGATATCTTTGTCTGCTTTTGGTATCAGGGTGAGGGTGGCTTTGTAGAATGAATTTGGGAGTTTTTCTCCCTCTGCAATTTTTTTGGAACAGTTTGAGCAGGATAGTTGTTAGCTCTTGTCTACATGTTTGATAGAATTTGCCATTGCAGCCATCTGGGCCTGGGCTCTTTGTTGGAAGATATTTTATCAGAGTTTCAATTTCAATGCTTGTGATTGGTCTGTTCATAGTTTCTACTTCTTCTTAGTTCAGTCTTGGAAGTTTGTTATTTTCCATTATTGGCATATAGTTGCTCATAGTAGTCTCTTATGATCCTTTGTATTTCTCTTGTGTCTATTGCCACTTCTCCATTTTCATTTCTAACTTTATTGATGTGAGTCTTCTCCCTTATTTTCTTGATGACTGGCTATGGCTTGTTAACTTTCTTTATCTTCTCAAAGAACCACCTTTTATTTTTATTGATATGTGCTATTGTTTCTTTTATTTCTATTTATTTCTGTTCTGATAGGTATTATTTCTTTCCTTCTGCTAACTTTGGGGTTTCTTTGTTCTTTTTCTAGTTGCTTTAGATATAAGGTTAAATTGTTTATTTGATTTTTTCTCATTTTTTGAGGTAAATTTATATTGCTATAAACTTCCCTTTTACTACTGTTTTTACTGCATCCCATAGTTTTTGAGTTATCATGTTTTTATTTCCATTTGTTTCTAAATTTTTTTTAATTTCCTCTTTGATTTCCTCAATGACCTCTTGGCTATAAAGTACTGTATTGTTTAGCTTTCATGTGTGTGTGTTTTACAGTCCTTTTCCTGTAGTTGATATCTAATCTTATAGCATTGTGGTCTGAAAAAAGGCTTGATACAATTTCAATTTTCTAAAAGTTAACCAATGTTTGTTTGCTGATTGAAAATGTGATCTATCCTGAAGAACGGTCTACATGCTCTTGAGAAAAAAACTGTATTCTGCTGTTTGGATATGGAATGTCCTATACATACCAATTAATTCTATCTTGCCCAATGTGTCATTTAAGGATTGTGATTCCTTATTAATATTCTGTCCAGATGATCTGTCCATTGGTGTGACTGGAGTGTTAAAATCCCCCATTATTATTGTTCAATTCAGTTCAGTTCAGTCGCTCAGTCGTGTCCGACTTACCCCTTAATAGTGGTTAGCATTTGCATTTTATATTGAGGTGCTCCTATGATGGGTGCATAAATATTTATAATCATTATATCTCCTTCTTGATACCTTGATCATTATGTAGTGTCCTTCCTTGTTTCCTGTAATAGTCTTTATTTGAAAGTTTATTTTATCTGATATAAATATTGATGTTCCTGCTATCTTTTGATTTCTATTTGTGTGGAATATCTTTTTCCAGCCCCTCACTTTAAGTCTGCTTGTGTCTGTTGAAGTTGGTATCCAGTAGAAAGCACATATAGGGGCCTTATTTTGTATCCATTTGGCCAGTCTATCTCTTGGATGGAGAATTTAATACATTTACATTTAAGGTAATTGGTATGTATGATCCTATAATCATTTACTTCATTGATTCGGATTTGTTTTTGTAGGTCTTTTCCTTTTCTTGTTTCCTGTCTAGAACTTTATAGAGAAGTTCATCTTGCATTTGTTATAGAGCTGGTTTGGTGCTGAATTCTCTTATTTTTTTTCTTATTTAGAAAGCTTTTGATTTCTCTGTCAAATCTGACTAAGATCTTTTCTGGGTAAAGTAGTCTTCATTGTAGGTTGTTTTTTTTTCTTTCATCATTTTAAGTATATCCTGCCATTCCCTTCTTGCTGTTTCTGCTGAGAAATCAGCTGTTAACCTTATGGGGATTCCCTTGTATGTTATTTGTTGGTTTTCCCTTGCTTCTTTTAGTAATTGTTCTTTGTGTTTAATTTTTGTTAATTTCATCAATGCATCTTGGCCTGTTCCTTTCTGGGTTTATTTTGTATGAGACTCTCTGGGCTTCCTGGACTTGGCTGGGCATTTCCTTCCCTATGTTAGAGAAGTTTTTGACTATAATCTCCTCAAATAATTTTTCATGCCCTTTCTTTTCCTCTTATTTTTCTGCAACCCCTATAATTCAAATGTTGGTGCACTTAATGTCCCCAATATATCTGAGACTGTTCTCATTTCTTTTCAATGTTGTTTCTTTATTCTGCTCTCTTTCAGTTATTCCCACAATTCCATTTTCCCGTTGAATTATCCATTCTCTTGCATTGGTTAATCCTCTATTGTTTTCCTCTACTGCATTTTTATTTTAGTTTTTATGTTGTTGATTGTTATTTATTTTTTTTAGGTTCTTGTTAAATATCTCTTTCAACTTCTCAATCCATGCCTCCAGTCTGTTTATCAGTGCCTGTACTTTATTTCTGAAGAAGGCAATGGCAAGCCACTCTAGTACTCTTGCATGGAAAATCCCATGGATGGAGGAGCCCGGTAGGCTGTAGTCCATGGAGTCGCGAAGAGTTGAAAACGACTGAGCAACTTCACTTTCACTTTTCACTTTCATGCATCAGAGAAGGAAATGGCAACCCACTGCAGTGTTCTTGCTTGGAGAATCCCAGGGACAGCGGAGCCTGGTGGGCTGCTGTCTATGGTGTCGCACAGAGTTGGACACGACTGAAGTGACTTAGCAGCAGCAGCAGCGGTACTTTATTTCTGAGGTTTGGGATCTTTCCCATCATTACTCTGAATTCTTTTTCATGTTCAGTTCAGATGCTCAGCTGAGTCCAACTCTTTGTGACCCCATGGACTGCAGCACACCAGGCATCCTCGTCCATCACCAACTCCTAGAGTTACTCAAACTCATGTCCATTGAGTCGGTGATGCCATCCAAGCATCTCATCCTCTGTTGTCCCCTTCTCCTCCCGCCTTCAATCTTTCCCAGCATCAGGGTCTTTTCAAATGAGTCAGTTCTTCACATCAAGTAGGCAAAGTATTGGAGTTTCAGCTTCAACATCTGTCCTTCCAATGAATATTCAGGACTGATTTCCTTTAGATTGGACTGCTTGGAACTCCTTGCAGCCCAGGAGACTCTCAAGAGTCTTCGTCAACACCACAGTTCAAAAGCATCAGTTCTTCAGTGCTCAGCTTTCTTTATGGTCCACCTCTCACATCCATACATGACTACTGGAAAAACCATAGCTTTGACTAGATGGACCTTTGTTGGCAAAGTAATATCTCTGCTTTTTAATATGCTGTCTAGGTTGGTCATAACTTTCCTTCCAAGGAGTAAGCATCTTTTAATTTCACGGCTGCAGTCATCATCTGCAGTGATTTTGGACCCCCCCCCAAAATAAAGTCTGTCACTGTTTCCCCATCAATTTGCCATGAAGTGATGGGATCAGATGCCATGATCTTACTTCTCTGAATGTTGAGTTTTAAGCCAACTTTTTCACTCTCCTCCTTCACTTTCATCAAGAGGCTCTTTAGTTCGTCTTTGCTTTCTTCCATAAGGGTGGTGTCATCTGCATATCTGAGGTTATTTATATTTCNATCAGATGCCATGATCTTACTTCTCTGAATGTTGAGTTTTAAGCCAACTTTTTCACTCTCCTCCTTCACTTTCATCAAGAGGCTCTTTAGTTCGTCTTTGCTTTCTTCCATAAGGGTGGTGTCATCTGCATATCTGAGGTTATTTATATTTCCCCCAGCAATCTGGAATCCAGCTTGTGCTTCATCCAGCCCAGGGTTTTTCATGATGTACTGTGCATCTAAGTTAAATAAGCAGGGTGACAATATGCAGCCTTAACATACTCCTTTCCCTATTTGGAACCAGTCTGTTGTTTCATGTCCAGTTCTAACTATTGCTTCCTGAGGACATAGACTGTCTGTTTTGTCTTCATTTATTTGGACCAGTGTGTTTCTACCATGCTCCTTCATTTGCTGCATGTTTCTCTGTCTTTTCATTTTGTTTAATTTACTGTTTCAGGGACCTCCTTTCCACAGGCTACAAATCTTAGTTCCTCTTAGTTATGTAGTCTTACCCCAGTGGGTAGGGTTCGGCCAGTGCTTGGTGAAATTTTCCTGGTTAAAGGTTCTTGTGCCTATATTCTGGTGGGTGAAGTTGGATCTTGTCTCTCTAAAAGACAGTTTTGTGCCCAGTGGTGTGCAGCCTATTTCCTAATGGGAAGGGCTGTGGAAAGTGTTTTGCTAACTGTTTGGCACAAAGCATTCAACAGTGAAGCTGGCTGGCCTTTGGTTGCTCCAGTCCTCAGTGTTGACATGCAGGCCTTTGGGAGATTTCTCACTAATTAGTATTTCATGGGGTCAGGAGTTCTTTGGTGGTTCAACATCTTGGACTCAGTCTGTCCAAAAGTCTGTTCTTTATATGTGTGTCTCTTTTGCTGTTTTTTATATAGGGTCATTGTTGCCATCTTTCAAAATTCCGTATATATGCATTAATATACAGTATTTGTCTTTATCTTTCTGACTTATTTAACTCTGTATAATAGGCTCCAATTTCATCCACTTCATCGAGACTGACTCAAATGTGTTCCTTTTGATAGCTGGGTAATATTCCATTGTGTACATATAACACAACTTCTTTATCCATTCATCTGCTGATGAACATCTCAGTACAGTTCAGTTCAGTTCAGTCGCTCAGTCATGTCCGACTCTTTGCGACCCCATGAACTGCAGCACACCANCCACCTTGGGTTGCCCCGTGGGCATGGCTTAGTTTCATTGAGTTAGACAAGGGTGTGGTCCTAGTTTGATTAGATTGACTAGTTTTCTATGAGTATGGTTTCAGTGTGTCTGCCCTCTGATGCCCTCTTGCAACACCTACCATCTTACTTGGATTTCTCTTACCTTGAGGGTGAGGTATCTCTCCATGGCTGCTCCAGCAAAGTGTAGCTGCTGCTCCTTACCTTGGATGAGGGGTAGGCTGTTTCAATGTCCTAGCTATTGTAAATAGTGCTTCAATGAACATAGGGGTATGTGTGTCTCTTTCTATTCTTGTTTCCTTGGAGTTACACCCAGCAGTGGGATGGTTGGGTCATTAGGCAGTTCTTTTCCCAGTTTTTAAGGAATCTCCACACTGTTCTCCATAGTGGCTGTACTAGTTTGTATTCCCACCAACTGTGTAAGAGGGTTCCCTTTTCTCCAAACTCTCTCCAGCATTTATTGTTTGTAGACTTTTTGATTATGGCTATTCTGACCAGAATGAGATGGTGCTTTATTGTGGTTTTGATTTGCATTTCTCTAACAGTGAGTGATGTTGAGCATCTTTTCATCCCTCTTCTCCACAGCACAACTGAGCAATTGAGCCTGAATAAGTGGCTACTTTTGACCCCTCATGTCAGGGTGGAAATAAGACACTGAAGAGACTTGCAAACAGAGGAACCCAAAATAAGCAAAGAAGGGGGGGACCACCCTGTAAGTGGCAGGTGCAACAGATTAAAACCCCATAGTTAAGCTGAGACTATGTATTTGAGGATGTATTTTTCTAAGAATTTGTCAGTTTCTTCCAGGTTTTAAATTTTATTGACATATAGTTGCTTGTACTACTCTCTTATGATCCTTTGTATTTCTGTTGTGTCAGTTGGAATGTCTCTGTTTACATTTCTTTTTTGCAATAGGAATTAAGTAGATATTTATTTTTTATGTATTTCACAAGTATAATTTTGGAAGAGTTATTTGACAATTTTCAGCTTTAATTGCAAACTCTATAGACATGTTCAGCCAAAAAAATATTCTTTTATTCTTGGCCCTTTTAATACAGGCAAGTGTCCCATTGCATCTGTACACTTTGCTATATTTAAGATGGATAACCAAAGAGACCTACTGTATGGCACATTTAACTGTGGTTAATGTTATATAGCAGCCTATATGGCAGGGGAATTTGGGGAAAAATGGATACACGTATATGTATTGCTGAATCCCTTTTTTGTTCACCTGAAACTATCACAACATTGTTAAGGCTAAACCCCAATACAAAATTAAAAGTTTAAAATAACAAGAGATGCAGTCACAGATTCACAGAGAGCTTATTTAATAAATTAGATTTTTCTTCCAAATGCTGTTTAGTTGATCAATAACATATTAAAAAGATAGTTAATGGTTTTCATGACCATCAGTGATTTCAGAATAAAATCCATTAGTCTACCTATTAAGTGGCAGAAATCAGTAAAATAGTATTAAAATCAGGGTTTTTATCCTTTGATTAACAATTCCAGAATAAGACTTCTTTGATTCCAATTTTATAACATGTGATGTGGTGTCAGAGGTAGCAAGGGTATGAGGGAAGGCTGGCAGTGCACACTGAATTGTAGAATTAGGACAGTGGTTCAAACCTGTCCTTGTCCAGATAAAGATACTGGTTTAAAAATTTTTTAAATGGTTCCTTGCATGTATGCATGCGAAGTCACTTCAGTCATGTCTGACTCTGAGACCCTATGGACTATAGCCTGACAGGCTCCTCTGTCCATGGGATTCTCCAGGCAAGCATACTGGAGTGGGTTTCCCTGACCTCCTCCAGGTGATCTTCCCGACCCAGGTATTGAACACACATCTCTTATGTCTCCTGCATTGGCAGTTCTTTACCACTGTTACCAACTGGAAAGACCAAAATACATCCTTAATTATGGCATACTGGAAAGGAGATTAAAGGATTGATAATTCATCAGCCCTATATACCATTTAATAAATGCCATAAGGAGACTTAA